>VDFB02105744.1:0-34452 GCA_007258455.2 Sequoia sempervirens | reverse complement strand
ATCCAAATACATAAAAACACTATTTTTAAGTCAAAATCCATTGCAAACATTCAAATTTCATCAAAATCCATGCTGAACTCAAATTTTTCATAAAAAATCTATCAAAACCACCCAACTATTTAGGTCCAACCTTTACTGGGAGAGTTATCAAACCAATTATAGGGAAGCCATAAACATCATGAGCTTTTAATCATGCTTTTGATTGTTCATAATCATCCGCATAAAGTTCATGTACATACAATAACTCTTTTTTGATCATATTCACATGGGATCATTCCCTTCGGTTTTTGCAAACTTGATATAAAGAAGACCATCGAAAGTGCTTATAGAAGAATCAATATATGTAAAAGAAATGTAAAACAAAATATTGGTTTTTCCTTTATGATTTTGAATATTAATAATGTTTATAAAGATGGAAAAATCATTATCATCTTCTTCATTATCATTGTATTGGACAAAGTTTGTTGAATGAATTGGCAATGGCTTGTAAATATCAGGGCATTGATTAGTGAAAACCAATCTATTTCCTTTGTCAGTTGACACAGGTCATCATCCAACTGGATTTGATTAGAATGAGGTCTTGCACTTGGTTTATATAAATATGCTTACATCTTTCCATATCATGTCAGGTTACGATGATATTGAAAAAATGTTTTTGCATTAAAGTTTGGTGGTAAAGGTTTAATTGTTTGAATATGACTAATTGGAGGAAGTTGAATCATATTCTTGTTTAAAAATTGCAACATGATCACATGGAGAGAATCAAACAACTATGAAAATTTCCTATCTCATGGCCTAAATTTATATCTAGAGTTATGTTTACAGTAGTTACTTTGTCTCAATATTATGAGCAGTTTGACATGAATGTTTATCAAGTAATGAATATTTTGTTTTTCTTTTTAAATGATTGATAGTTGTTTTGAGGCATGACTTATATGATTGACCAATAGGAGCCTATGAAGGGGTACCTTCATACCAACTAATCGATATTCGATAATCATAAAGGTTATACAAAAACGCATGTTAAGGATGGATATTATTTCATTAGCAATTTCTTATCTTTGAATATTAGGTTGTAAGTTACCTATAAACACCCTTTGAATGTCAACATCTTGAAGACTATAGGAGAATTTCAAATAAAGGGATTAGTATCATTTCATAAAGTTTTTTATTTTTCTTTAGGTCCTTGATTACAATGAACTAAATTTGTTAATGTAACTTGAGGACTGATGTTCACTTGAAAGTGTTGGAGGAAATCATTAATGAGTTGTGTAAAGGAGGTAATTGATTGTTTGACAATGAACAAAACCAATCCAAGGCCATATCTTTCAATGATCTAGAAAAGAGTTTCACTATGAGTGAATCTTCAAAAATAAAGTCTCTACACAAGGTAGTAAAAACTAACAAATGGTTATTAGGATATTTTTTACCATTGTACTTTCCAAAGCAAGGTATTTCAATGTTTTGTAGTATAGGTGTATTTAAAATAGTGAACATTAATGAACTATGTGTAAGGTATTTTGGATGTTTACTATTGGTTTGATTTTGGTTTAAGTTTGAAATTTGTTGTTGTAATAATCTCATGCTTTAAATAAAAAAGTTGATTTATCACAAAATCATTGGGCCACATGTTGTGAGAGTTTTTCAAGTATGGTGAACTAGTATGGAGGAATGGTGGGATATTATATTTCATGTTTAGGAGGGGTGATGAATATGAAGGTGTTATAGGTGAAGGGACAAAACTATTATAATTTCCACTAGAAATTCCTAAGCTTGAGTTTAAACCATTGTTATATTCCATCATTGATGCTATGATTGGAGGTGTAAAGTTGGGAATAGAAGGCATTATTGTGGGAGAGGAAACTTATTTTCCAAAAGGATTTTGAGCATTAGTCAAAAATTTCGTGAAACTAGCTACCAAAGGAATATTAGAATCTACTATATTAGCTAGGCTACGTAACACTTCTATCCCTTCCTAATCATTTACCAACTTCCCAATGCTATCCAAAAGAGGGATTGCTTCTCCATCCAAAGGTTCAATGCTTAAGAATTGTTGAATTCATTGTAGGTCTTTATCCAATTATTCTAGATTATCATTGGGGACCTTAGAAATAACATATGCCAAGTCCACATAAATGTTAGGTTACAAAAAAGACATGGGTAATGTAGGACTAGGGAGGGAATATAAGATGGATTGGGTAGACATTATACGTTGAGTGAAAGAGTTATAAGAATCAAGCTCAACATTGGCTATGATTGCAACATAGGAAGCCATAAGTCTACAACTACATCTCACGTGGGTATTAGTGAAGTGACACAAGGTCATGAAGCTCATAAATTTTCTACAAGATTCAAAACAATTTAATGCTAATGCCTGATTAAATATAAAAACAAATCAATCTAATTAAAATCAGACAATATAAATGAAAATAGTATAAAAATACCCTAGTTTTTTTTAAAAATCCAACAAAAACCCTAGTTTTTAACAAAAATTAATAAAATTCTCTAATTTTTAATCCAAATACATAAAAAACACTATTTTTAAGTGAAAATCCATTGCAAACATTCAATTTTCATCAAAATCCATTGCAAACATTCAATTTTCATCAAAATCCATGCTAAACTCAACTTTTTCATAAAAAATCTACCAAAAAACCCTATTTTGAAAAAAATCAACTAAAATTAAACAAATCTAATTGAAAATTTGATTAGAGCAAATAAAAAATCAAGAATTTTACCTGTTGGAGATGGATTTCAAATCGGATATCTGATTTGCACTGTCCACTGTGCGCCCACCGCGGTTGAGCCGTATGCAAATGTGAAAATGAGTTTTGGTTGCCCGATTTTTTTTATATATATATGTCAACAAAATTGGATATCCGATTTGGATCGGATATCCGATTCTTAAATCTAAGTTTTTGCTCTACCTCGGTAGTCACCCGAGCCCCAAAAAGTCAACTCAGCATTTTTGCGTTTTTGAGTCGTAGAAACACGTATTTTTTTCTCCATTGCCACTTTTTGGCATACCATGATCCTGCACATGCCCATTAAATTTCTTGGATACTTCAAAATCAATGGTAATATTAGATTTGCATTAGCATACTCCAAAATAAACCTACAACACAAAACCACAAAAAAGAACCCCTAATGTTGAGGTTCAATTTACACCAAAGTGCACCTAGCAAAAGCTCAATCCTAATTACCTTTTAGATGTTAGTAGGGGCTTATAGATATGAAGCTCTAATAAAATGTTAGAGTTGCTAATGGACTTAATCCTTTAGGATCCCCTATCAAATTAAAAGATACCTTCCACAAGAGAAAAACAAGCAAAGTGATGCCTAATTATGGGTGTAATGGATTATATTGATATTAATGGACATACAAAATGTGTATACGAAGCCTTTCCTATAAAGGAAAGGTTTATAGATAGGATTAGACAAGATTGTGGCATGTATCTTAATTCAATACATTGAGGTAACTAACTTGACAATTATTAAATGACACAAGACTTGAGAATTAAATGCTAAAAGATTGATAAGATTTAATTGACAACTAAGAATTCCATAAAGATTTTCTACGATCTAAGTAAACTTAACATGTGAATAGGACCCACTAATAAACTAGTCAAGTAAAATATCTTATTCACACTAACATATCAAAGATCAATAAAACATAATAATTATTATATAATGCAATATCAATCTCTATTCTCTAAGTTGATCATTTCATTACAAGATATGAGATTGTAAAACATCTTTCCTAAGTTATTACATAAATAGATTGGTATGCTTTAAACATCTTGAGAAGACTTGATGCAATAAATATTAAAGTGCTCCCATGAAAATTAATATTTTTATGTTTCCCTATTGAAATGAGCCACTTTGCATTTGGCATACTTTAGATCAAAAGCGCAATAGTGGTTCACATGATTCAACTATATAGAGTGTAATTGTATCTAAAAATGAGAATAAAAGAGGATATCATGTATCGATTTATACAAAAGATAGTTGCACTTACCAATGCTAGAGCATGGAAGCTTAAAATGAATAGAATAAACTATAGCATTGATAATATTTTCATTGTATCAAAATCAAAACATAAATTATCAATGGGTCTACAACAAGTATCTTGAGTTCAATCTTGACTAGGAAAAATGTTTTCCTTTCATGTGTAGATCTTATGTGGTAGATAAAAAGCATCTACATCCTAGTTCAAATTGTGATCTCTAGTATACAGAGACATGTAAGGATCAAATTATGATTTCTAGTTCAAGTTGTGATCAAATTGTGATCTACATCGTAGTTCTTTAGAATACCTTTAATAAATATATGGAATAATCATGGGTAGATTATTCTATGTGAAATTCCTTATAGGAGTATCTTTACAACCTTAAGTGAATGTTGGAGTAGCTTAAATCAAATTTTAACTAATTTATGAAGTGATTTGCAATGAGGCTTTTACACTATGTTAAATTAGCTAATATCTCTTGCAAAATCCAACGCCAATTCTATATAAAATAATATACAAGATGAAAACATGTATTATATGCAACATACAACTTTTAACATGTAAAATCTATCAAATGTTGCATATAAATGCAAGGATAAAGAGTCGAGAATGTACTTGAGTGAAAATTTGACTATCCCTCTAAAAGTCAAACACTTGTAGGACCCTATGGAAAAGTGTTGCAACACTTGCTGATTCCACACGAGGTGATAAAAAAGTGATATATCTCTCTAAATGAGCTTAAGAGTAATGTGAATAGGATCATCCTAGATAGGCTAAAAGATAACTACTTTGTTAATGGATCATTTTATACTAACATAATCCTCTACTATAACCATATATAGCATCATTAAAGATTTTAATGTATGGATCACCAACATGAGTTGTAACAATATTTTAAACATGATTGTATTCATTAACCTTCATTTGTTGAGAAAAGACAACCATTGATGATATCATGCAATAAATATTTTTTTGTCAGATCATCATTAAAAAATCATGGGTATCCTCATTACATGATGCAACAAAAGACAAGGAGACATCATCATTAATAGTTGGAGTAGAATTATGTTCAATGAATTATAAGAGATATGTTAATAGAATTTAGTGCTAAATCATTATAGAAAGTGTACAATAACAAATAGAATGACATATAAATATGAGTCACTTTATTATCATCACATATTAAAGCATCATTAACATCAATAGTGCATCAATAATACATAAGTCATTAATTACATCATAAGAACAAACATGAATGATCATGTAGATACATTACTAGGAGTAGAAACATCATAAATCATATATCAATAGCATAGTCAAATCATAGATAGGTGTTCACAAGTATACAAGGAAAAAACCCATATATTGAATGAAATATGTAAGAATAGATATAACATAGAAGAAAACCTATAGATATAAGACAATAAAATTATGAGGGGTAGAAAGAATATGCTCTCTAGCTATAACAAAATTGTGTGAAGAAAGATGATTATACTTCTTATAAAATGTATCTAAAAGGAAGACAAATCTAATAATACTAAGGCTATCGTGATGTGCAGGAACAAGAGACATAACCTCATCACTATGCATTAAATAATTATGTTGAAATTTAAAACATCAAATTCTATGTGATAATTATTTTCACTAATTGAAATAATGTATAATCAAGGTGAATCTCATAGCTATAAGATAATTCAATGAAGAAGGGAAATCACATACATGATAAAATAACACTATTATACAAAATACATTGTCATTCATAAGATATAAGGACATGAAAGCATAAAAGATAGAAGTATTGGATGCAAAAAATATAAGAACACACCAAAGTTAGTAGTACACAAATGAATACCTTACCTAAAGGTAAGGGTCCATAAGAATTATATTGATCTAATAATGAATCACAATTATGATAGAGGTTACATATACATTAAAGTGCAAGTAAATAATGAAAGTCCAAACTCTAATAAACAAATATGAACATTGCAACACAATAAAATGGATCTAAGTCATAATTATCTCTAAACTAAGACCAATACAATGACATATATCAAATTTGAAATTGTAATATGTAAGGATAAATTGTAAGAACAAAACCCTAGCATATGTAAGATATATTTTAAAGAGAAAGTTCACCATTATGTAATGAAATTTAAATAAATTTATTTACTAAAAAACTTGATTCATATTCTTCCTCTAAAAATTTTAAGTGATATTTTAAGCAACTTTTATCTTGTCTAATCTATAGTGGTAAAAGAGCAATAGAAACAATTCTCATCTAGTGTCCCCTACTATGTTTCATAACTTTAATTTCTAAGAGTAAAACCTATGTCAAAAAGAGGTTAGATTTGTTTCATAACTTTAATTTCTAAGAGTAAAACCTATGTCAAAAAGAGGTTAGATTTGAGTTTGTATTGATGTTTGACAACAATTAAATTTGGATGAAATTTGATAAAGACAATTGTTTTAAAAAAATTGTAAAAAAAAATTTCTTATATAAATTTGACCATTTTTATAATATAAATAATAAATCCTTAGAAATAAAATAAAATATGTTAACTTTAAATACATTATTAAATAATTCAAAATATTATGATATAAATATGTTTAAAAATAGAATCTAAAACCTAACAATATATAAATAATAAATATATTATAATTAATTTTTATTATAAATATTTAATATAATGAAAAAACAAAATTAAAAAATAAATGTACATTGTTTAATATTATATAATTCTAATCCTAACCCTCAACAAATATTAAAATTTAGAATTAAGATTAAAAATAACATATTACAATTTTAAAATTAATCAACCCATTAAAAAAATAAATATTATATTAATGTAATTTATTTTTAAATACAATATATAACAATTTAAAATTTTAAAATTTATTTAATATCAAATTTAAAATAACAACAAAATTTAATACATATGTATTTTATATTTTTAAATAAATTTAAATTTATAAATAAAAATAAAATAATATTTTATAATTTATAAAAATAAATTTCACCTAATGTTATTAGATTTCCACAATCCATGTTAATATTGTCTAAAGTTTTTGGATTTGATTGTGTGAATTTTTTTTTTAACACACATTTCAGGTAAAAATGAGCAAATGAAAGCAGGAAATGTCGAAATAAAACAAGAGCTTGACATGACTATCATAAACTGCGTAACAACTGCAGTAGGGAAGAGGGTCCAATAGTGGACATAGTTCCAATAGTGGCGACCTTTTAGTCAACTTGGACATAGTTCCAATAGTGGCGACCTTTTAGTCAACTTGACCCCCCAATAGTGGATTTTAAAGTAACCAAAAAAATAATAACTAAAAGCCCATTAATAAATTTCACATGTACCAATAGCAGGTCGTTTTTTAGCATTTTTGGACAACAATTGGCCATTTGTGCACTATTACTAGGCATTATGGACCACTGGGGCATTTGTGCATTTGTGCATGAGTATTGAAAATTTTAAGTGCACTACTATTGGGAGATCTTTAGTCCACTATCGAGCGACACTTTGAAATGATCACTTTTTGACCTTTCTGTGCTTAACGGATTCTACAGAATACGTCCTTACTACCCAAAAGCCATATCAATAGCTATAAGCAGTTAAGTCATATACAGAGCCAACCAAAAAAATCATCAAAATCCAATGTACCGAGTTAGCTATGTCCACTACTGACCCCTCTCCCCAAACAAAAGGATGACAAAACGAAAAACCAAAAAAAATTTGACTGGTCAGAGCTTAGTGTGATCTTTGGATTCCAAAAGACGACCACGTGCTTTCTTGCAGAAGTAGCTCTACCTCTTAAATACTTTTCTACACGCCTCTAGATGATTCTCCGTTTCTTACACTCGGTTTCCTAGGCAAACCCAGGGTCATTCACTCACTCACTGAAAGCGTTTAGTCACTGTCATCTTTATCACCACTTCGCATCCGTCTGGTATTTATCTTTATCAAAACCCACTCCTTCGTCATACAAAGACTTACGCGATCTGGGTTTTCAACAAGAACCCTGCTTGCATTGGTTTATCTTGCGTTCTCCCTTTTTCTCGAAGCTCAATCCAATTTCATGGCATCTACTTCAGGTTTTAACAGTGGGCGTCAGCCAGAGAACAATGATACAGATGCTTCCCAAGCAATTCCAGCAGCTCCATCTGCTTCTGCTACTTATTCAGTGGTAAGCCCATTTTCATCCTGTTTTGGTTGGTTTTCTCGCTTCTTTTCTACGCGTTTAGATCAGTCCAGTTCCGTGGCACCTACATCCACCACAATTAATCAATCACAGAATGTGGTTACAGCTTTTCAAGGCATGGCACCATATCCTTCTACCTCCGCCATGAAAAATCTGCCCTATGATGTATATATTAATCATTATGGCCCCGATGTGAAAGAAACGCTCGCAACCACTCTCTCTAATACCTTAAATGGCATGGGATTAAGGTTTTTTCTTGATTCGGAAGAGCTTAAATTGGGAGATTCCTTGCCTAAAGAAATCGAAGAAATAATGCGCAGTGCTTCTCTTCATCTAGCCATATTTTCCGAGAATTATGCCCAATCCCCTTGGTGTTTGGCAGAGCTTTCATTTATGCTCAAAACTGACACCCAAATTGTACCCATTTTCTACCATATTCAACCTGACGATGTCCGATATGCAAAAGGAGTCTTTGCTGGTGCTTTTTCCCAGCACGAAAAGGAGCGTAAACACACACCAGAACAACTTCAAGAGTGGAAGAAGGCACTCTACAATGTTTCCTTTAATATCGGTCACATTGTTAATACCGGGGAGTGAGTACCAAATATCCTTACCCTTTTCTAATCAATTTCCTTCCGAATTCTTTCAATAATCTAATCTTTAGTTTTCTGTATTTATTAAAGTCAGTGTTTGGTTTCACTGCTGTTGTATATGTCTAGTGACGAGGTGGAGCTGCTCAAGAAGATTGCTAATTCTGTTTCTGAAGTAATGAAAAAATTGCCACTTGTGGTTGCCCAACATCCAATCGGTTTGAATGAAGCTGTAAATGACTTCGAAATGACCATTCAATCTGCTGAGCACCATCACCCTGTGCATATTGTGGGATTATGGGGCATGGGTGGCTCTGGCAAGACCACTCTTGCTAAACAATTTTATAACAACAAATACAAAACTATGGAAAAATCTAGTTTTGTATCTGATGTTAGAGATGCTGCTAATAAAATTTTATTGCATGCTAAGCAGAAAGAACTACTGGAGGACCTTGGTCTCAAAGATGTACGAGTGGACAATATAGAAGCGGGGAAGGGTAAAATTGCTAGCCGACTGAGATCTGTTCGAGTATTGATAGTGGTGGACGATGTGGATGATGTGGAACAATTGGATGCACTATTGCCTAACAGGGACAGTCTTGGAGGAGGTAGTTTGATCATAGTCACAACAAGGGAACTTGAAGTGCTTAGATCTTGGGGCATTTCCACAGTTTATAAAATGAAAACATTGGATCCACATCATGCTGAACAACTTTTTTGTTCGCATGCTTTCTCGCAGCCCTCACCACTTCAAGGGTTTCAGTCTTTAGTTAAAGATTTCTTGAATGTTTGCGGTGGATTACCGTTGTCTCTGACAGTTTTTGGGGCACAATTATTTGGCAACTCCAGCAAAGATTATTGGAAGCAACAATTGGAGATCTCCAGAATACTACCTAAAAATATCAAAGAAAGCTTAAAAGTAAGCTATGATACTTTAGATGATGAAGAGAAGGAAATATTCTTAGATATTGCATGTTTCTTTATTGGAGAGGAGAAAAGTATGGTTCTTAATATTTGGGATTATGGCCTACACAGTTGGGAAGGACTTTTCAATAAATGTCTTGTTGAGCTTGATGATGGTGAGCATATAAAAATGCATAATCATTTAAGAGATTTGGGAAGAGAAATTGCAAATCAAGAGTCACCATACCGTATTTGGTTTCCATATCAAATTATTGAAGTTCATAATGAAGCACAGGTGAGATTAATGCTTTATTTGATTCCCATTAATCAATAGCATGACAGAATTTTTGGTGTACTTGTTTGTTTCTTGTGTCGAGGAATTATAGGTGTTTCTATTAGATTTTGATCTAATTTAATTTAATTTATTTTAATTGAAAAGAGCATTCGCATTCGAGGAATAGCGTCTACAACAGCTGGATCCAGAATTGGGTTTGAGGGGTTTCCACAATGCTCGTCGGGCGGGAAGGTCATAGTTATCACCAACGGAGGACCTCGTGGGCTAACACCATCTTCGCTTGGATTAAAATTTTTTCAGGTGAAAGGAAGTTATTACAACGAAATAATTGGTGATATATCAAGAGAGTTGTTATGGCTTCGGTGCATTGACGTTGGGCAGAGAAATCTTCTTTCATTTAGTTCATTGAAAAATTTGAGGGTATTAGAACTCCATGAAAGAGGTGATAGTCAATTAGAAGAACTATGGAAGACTGACAGTGATGTAAGCATCCTCCTTTTAAGCTGTTCTATTATTGCAATATTTTTATAGTTGTACATGTTTCTGTCCATCTCATTGACACTTTTCTGCAGGCTCCTGTGCAGTTAAGAGGGCTAATTATTTCTGGTTGTCATAAGTTCCATAGATTTCCAAATTCAATAGGTTGTCTCAGTCATTTGAAAAAGGTAGTGGTTAGTAGTGCAAGATCTCTGAGGGATCTGCCAACAGAATTTTGCCTTCTACGATCGCTAGAGCACCTGGAATTAATTTGGTGTGTTGAGCTATCATCACTACCCAGCAATTTCGGCAATTTGAAATACCTGCGGCATCTAAGTTTGGAGGGGTGTGCGAAGTTGTGCTCGTTGCCAGAATCTTTTAAGGAGTTGATATTCCTGCAACATCTGAACCTAAACGAGTGCGAAAAACTCGTCATAGGGTCAGACATTCTACAAGAAATGACAAAGCTCGAGTATGTGAAACTTCCTGAGTGCAAGCCGAAGACATGCATATTCTTTGTGGCCTCACAACGGCTTCTGCAATGCATGGCATGCACATTCACTTTAGTTTGCTCAATAAACTGGTGTTCACGTAATGCACGATAAACTGCAGACATGTGCAGTATTCTTTAGGCTAGACTTAATTCTATTTTTAGTTATGTTTAATCATGGATCCAATGCGTAATGCATGGTCCAGTTTGTTGGCAGTCAGCTTATTTTTCCTTAGTTTACTTTTACTTCTTTTCAATGCATCTAATGCTGCATGTAGATAGCCCTTTCTATAACTGTTTTTAATAAATGAAGTCTTCTGCTGGTAACTACAGTTTGCCATGCAGTGAAGACTGATTTTTATTTATTCTGTACGCTGCTTACACAGCAGAGTATCAATTCAATATTTCAGATCAGTTTATTTCCTTTCAATCTCTGCTGTACGGACAGAACAGAGCGATCTTTTAATTGAAGTCTTTTATTTCTGTTTTAATCTCTCCAGTATAGTGTAAGAGCTATTTATTTTTCAATCCTTCACAAGCGATTGGAAATGTTGCCTTCTGACAGCACAAATCACAAATCAGGAGTGTAGTTTCTTAAAATGCAGAGAACAGAAACAGCTACAGAAAACAGAGGAGAAAACAGAGCTATAAAAAAACAAACACAAAACAACTTTTAACATAAACACAGGAAACTCTTTTTATTCACTTTCTCAACTGCATTACAATATGCCTCGATCGAGATCTTTCTCAGACTTAACAGTCTACACACACTCATTTAAGGTTTAACAAACTTACTAGAGGGGATCTCTATATAGTATAATTTCCCCTAAAAATAGACATCAACTAGACTGTTTCTCGCAAAATCAACATGTGCATCGAAGAATCAACTATATGCAAACTAACGGTCAAATAAATCCGCACATGGTGTAAGACATGCATAATTGGATGAGGATCTCCTAATGGTATGGCAAACTTGAGTGAATCTTGTGCATGGCGGTGAGGCTCATGCATCACTTCTCGACAAGGAGGTTAAGGGAGGTGTAAACATTGGTCAACTGAGCAAGTTGCGAATGATGAACATAGGGATGAACATAGGGAGTGAGTTGTTGACAAGATTGCCGAACTCTCTTGGAGATTTGTCATCTTTGACAAGATTGCAGAACTCTCTTGGACAATTGAATCCTCTCCTGTGCTGGAGAATTTACCGGAATTTGTGGGTTGTCTTAATCTATTAGAGCATTTCAACATAATCTTTTCAGGAGTGAAATCTTTACCAAAATCAATTAGGCAAATAATCTCTAAGCATTGCCTACTGGGTCGTTTGCTTTTTCGTTGTGCAACCTTAAGTGTATGAAGTTGTCAGCAATAGAAGTGTCCAGCATTTCTATATCTCCAGATTGTTGTCCCGTTCTTGATGAAGAAATTAAAAAGAAGACAAAAATTGATTGTTACAGCAAACACAAACTGTTAACGCACAATTGAATCTTTATTCATTCAAAATGATTACAAAACTTCTTGATCATGTGATCAAAGATCAGCATTATGTAATTGCCTGAGGTCCTGGACAAATTGAAGACTAATAAAAATAGAAGTGGATCTCATGCATATTCATGTAAACTGGAGATCAACTAAGCTATTTTTATCTCGTGCAAAGAACTACAGTTCAACTACAGTTAATGTCATGCGATGTGGGGAAATTGCTATTCCAACAATCTCCCCCTTAATTTCAACATTGATTGATTCGACACAAAAACAAGAATATCTTCTTCTGCCTTCATCGAGTTTCTCTCCGACCGCGATGCATGATGCGCCAATCTTTGTTTGACGAAGAACACTATAGCCTTTTCTAAGGCTTGGATCTGACTTCCTCACACAACTACATATTGGTAGTGTAGGCGAATTTCTGCACCTTTCACAAAATCCGTGATCTTCATGCAAATCAACCTATTATGATCTGCGATCTTCTGCAACTTCAAAGATGGTACTGAAGCTTCATCTTGAAAATGACGATCTTTTGATCTCATCGACCTTCCTTCTGACTGATCGGATCTCCTCTTTGTTTGGACACAAAAATCCATATTTCTTTTGCTCACTTTGATTCACTTTCTTCTCAACCTTCTTTCCTAGTACGGCTGCGGATCTTTCCTGTCGGCAGCACACTTCCTTCTCTTTTCAAAAAGAGAAAATCTGATCCAAATCGTTGACTTGGTAGCAATCTGTTTCTCTTTGATGGTGATAGGCTTTCATAAACCATGACTTTTCAGGAATACTGATTTTATTTGATAATTGCGATTTGAATAGGGCAACTTCTCTTCTCTTACATGGCTTTCTTTCCTTCAGACGACACCTGCACTTTGACTTTGGCAGCTGCTTTTGCCTTATATTTCTTCTAGCTACCGATTTCTTTTGGATGTTGATCCTCCTAACACCTCTCTTCTTTCTACGGTTGCAATTTCTATAGAGCAGCGATCTCTATGATCTCCTCCTCAATGGTGGCTTAAGAATTTTAGGTCTTACGTAGGGAAAGCGACCCCTCTTTCTTCTTGCTGTTGCAGCGACTTCAACACAGCGACGTCTTACCAATCTTGGTAGTTTGTAATTTCAACAACCCTTTTCTAGGGTCTGCAATCAGACTTTCAAACAGCAACAACTCCAAAAATAAATAGTGATTTCTGTTGTTTGCAAAGCAGCTTTGTCACTTTACACAGGCTGTATTGATGACTTCCACAATCTCCTTTGCACGTCGTGATCTCGTTTTTAGCAATTTAACCCAGTTAACAATCGACCGGACTTTGATACCAATTGAAAAAATTAAAAAGGAGACAGAAATTGATTGTTATAGCAAACACAAATTGTTAACACACAATTGCATCTTTATTCATTCAAAATGATTAAAAAAACTCTTGATCACGTGATCAAGGATCAGCTGATCAAAATGATCAGAGATAAATAATGCATTGCAATTGCCTCTCTTTGTAAAGGTCTTGGACAAATTGAAGACTGATAAAAATAGAAGTGGATCTCATGCATATTCATGCAAAATGGAGATCAACCAAGCTATTTTTATCTCATGCAAAGAACTATAATTCAACTATAGTTCAACTATAGTTAATCTCATGCGATGTGGGTAAATTACTATGCCAACACTTGAGACTCTTCGAATTAGAAATATTTACAATATCACAGAGATAGAAGTTCTACCAACTACAGTTAAGGACTTAGATTTGCTGGGGTGTAAAAATTTGACAAACATCAGGAGCATAGTTGGTCTTGTAAATATTCAAAAGCTGAAAATAGAAAGGTGCCCTGAGTTGGATGTGCTTCCCAGTTTTGCACAATTAGCCTCTCTCCAAGAATTTGTTCTCATAGATTGCTACAGAGTTCAGAAAATACAAGGTCTGGAATATTGCAAAGCGTTAGAGGAGTTGAAAGTAGATAGCAGTTGGGAGATACGTTGTATAGAAAGTTTTGAAAGGATGGAAAGATTTAGGAGTGTAAAACTCATAGCAACCAGGAGGTCAGGTGTTGAAGATTACATTCAAAGTATTCAAGTAATAATGGTTTTTAGGAATTTAGAATTTTTACTGTCTTCATCTTATTATTGTGTGGCTAATGTTGATATGCAAAGGTTTTCTAGAAATGTCCTGGAGAAGTATTTGTATGTACATGGGCAGTTGGTAATGTTGCCTACTTGTAAGCTCCTTCAACTTTCCAACTCTCTCTTGTGTTGATTCCTTTGCTAGCTAGAAAATTTCCTCCAAACCAAAATTGGTGCGGAGGCGATTGCTCAATGTTGACGCCATTATTGTATGTTTTATTATAAATTGCATTATTTGACGTATGCAATTGCAAATATCTTCCATAAATAATGAAGTATTTTCAATCGAGGTGGAGGAGGGTACATGGTTTTGGACAGGTCTCTTCACACAATGTTCCAGGTCTCACACAACAGAGTACACGATAGAGAGATAATCAGGCGAAGGTGAAGTGGAGAAAGGATTGCTTCTGATTGGAGAAAAGCAGAGACTTGTGGAGGCTTTTCGCAGTTTATGGGCACTTTTAGCAAATCGATATATCAGAGCAGCAAATTGAATTGATTTTATTCATCATTCATATTCTTCTTTGCTGGGAAAGGCCGAGACAAGAAAGAACATAACACGGAAAATTTTAAGTTACAACTTTTCTTTTATCTCTGATCATAATTACAAAGAATATAGTTGCATCTTTATAGAGCTCTTAGATAGTTCATGAGGAGCTTAAAATATTTATAAACTAATTAAAAATTCATTCTAACAGTAGTTTGACTCATGTGAATTGCAAATTTTGTTCATACAAAAAGCATTGTTATTGCAAAATCCTATTTTACTCCTATTTTTATCTATGCAAAACTACACTGATTTTTAGTTTTCATCTCATGCAAACGATGGGATAAATTACATGTATTCTAACACTCCCCCTTAATTTCCACCATTAATTGCTTTTTCATTGACAATGCTTGAGCTTTGTCTCAAATAGTCAAAGTTCTCCTTTGTTAATGTCTAGCTAAATATGTTAGCTAATTGATTTTCATATCTATAAAATTCTAGATTGATATCTCCATTATTCACAAGCTCTCTAATGAAACAGTACCATGTATCAATGTGCTTGCTCCTCTTGTGAAAGGCATGATTCCTTGACAATGCAATTGTTCATTTGTTGTCACAAAAGATTGGTGTTGACTCCTCCTGTGCTTGTAATAGATCTATCAAAACTCTCCTCATCCAAATTACTTAACATGTAGCTGATGTGGCTGCTACATATTCTACTTTAGCTAATGAAAGTGTCACAATGGGTTGCTTTTTTGATGCCCATGTGACTACACCTATCCCAAAATGAAAAGGATATCCAGAAGTACTCTTCCTCTCATCAATACTACCTATAAAATCGTTGTCAGTATAACCAATCAAACCAAAATCATTAGTAGTGGAATATAAAATTCCATATTCCATTGTTCCTGCAACATATATCAATATCCTCTTTCCATTTTGCCAATGTGACTCTTTTGGTGACTCCATGAATCTTGAGATTAAACTAACCCCATACATAGTATCTAGTCTTGTAGCTGTGAGATACATCAAGTTTCCAATTAGTCCTTTGAACATTGTAGAATCAATGTTAGGCCCTTTATCTTCTTTGCTAATTTTAGCACCTGTTACAACTGGTGTAGGTGTTGGATTGCAATTCAACATCCTAAACCTCCTTACACATCATTTGCATATTTTGATTGACTAATAAAAATTCCCTTATCTTATTGAACAACTTTAATACCCAAAAAATACTATATCAATCCAAAATATATCATCTCAATTGTTTTCTCATTGTTGATTTAAATGTGTCTACAGATTTTTTTTAGTAAAAAGCAAATCATCAACATATATAAGCACACAATCAAAATCTAACATTCTTTGTTGATCTTTGTGTATAGAGTGGGCTCTATATTGCTTCTGCTAAATCCATTGCTTGTCATGTATGAATCAATCCTAATATACCATGCTCTTGGTGCTTGTTTAAGACCATAAAGATCCTTCTTCAATTTATAGACCTTGTATTCATGTCCATGCCCTTCATAACCTGGTGGCTATTTAACATATACTTCTTCTACAAAACCATTCAAGAGAGCTGATTTGACATCTATTTGAAAAAAATTCCAATTATTTTGTGTAGCTATTGCTAAAACCATTTTAATAGTATCAAGTCTAGCAACTGGAGCAAATGTTTTATTATAATCAATTCGATATTGTGCAAAACCTTTTTCTACTAACCTTGCCTATTGCTTTTCAATTTTACCTTTTGCATTAAATTTGGTCTTATAGACCCATTTGACTCCTATGAAATCCTTACCGTCAAGTAGATTAACTACATCCCATGTTTGATTTCTCTCAATAGAATCCAACTCTTCATCCATAGCTTTGATCTAATGCTCCTCTTTAATAGTTTCTTCAAAATACAAAGTATCATGAGTGAATAAAGAAAAATTTGAGCACAAATATAAGTTTTCTTCTCCTTGATCATAATCTCCTTCAAAATTCTCATTTTCTTACATTCATATTTAGATCTTAATCAAGAAAGAGTAGGATTTGATTCATCACTTACTTGAGAATTGGGAGTAGGGTGATGCAGAAGTGTCTAAAGGAGCTTAGCCTGGACCCATTTCGAAAAGCACACAGACCTTGCAGACCCTTCCCAAACCTTGTGGAGCACATAACACAATTGGAGGTGAGAGATCTGGTAGCTTAATAGGTCCGCACCTATCTGCAATATGTCTTGGAGCATTCCCTACCATTGGCACCAACACACACATTATACCCACTTGGGAAACCTTGGAGGTCAACAAAAATCATTTGTTATGATTGAAATGAATTTTTAAACACTATTGGGAGGCTTAGGAATCTAGCATTTAGTAGTTAGGAGTAGTTAGGGGAGTAGTAGTAGCATAAGGTAGATTCAGAAGGCTTCTCATTTTTTAGTATTCATTGTAATGAGCCTATGACAGTCTATGTGCCAACATGTGGGGCTAGTGGGCAACATGTGTGCATGTAAACCTTCTGATAGTACCAATAAAGCATCATATTCTTGATTCACATTCAATTCTTTGTTATTTGTGAGATTTGTGTTGTTGCAAGGTTGGATAGTCCAGTCTGAACCCTTTAACCTTGAATGCATCAAGTGGTATTAGAGCAAGATTCGAGGCCTATAGAGGTGTATGTTCTAGAAGATCTTGGTGTGGAGAGATTGTTGACCGGAGGTAGGTTGCAGGTGTTATTAGTCGATTGCTGAAGTGAGGCAATTGAAACCTTGAACTAGATCATTGAATTGAGATAGTCGCACATAGTTCAAAGGAAAGATGCCACCAAGGATGAAACTCGTCATGGACAATATCACTGAAAGAGTGGAAGAGGTGATGGAGGAAATGCAAGCCATGAAGAACTAACTAGAATTCATTAAAGAAGACTAGAGAAGGGGTACAAACCCTAGACTAGGAGAAGAGAGTGATGATGAGGAGCCAAGGGTACATGGACCAAATGAGGAAATCCAAGAAGGAGAGGGGTTAGACCAAATCAAGAGGATGAGGGTGATTACCAAAATTGAAAAGAGGCTGAGGATTGAGATTCATGTTTATGTTGGAAGCCTAAATCTAGAAGAGTTGATTGATTGGATAAATGAGATAGAGGAGTAATTTGAATGAGTATTTTAAAGATCTGGAGCGAGTAAGGTTCAACAAGACCAAGTTGAAGGGAAATGCTACTATTTGGTGGAAGGAGGTATAGTTGGAACAAAATCAAAAGCAAAAAGAGTCAGTTGTGAAGTAGGATTAGATGGTGATGAAGTTGAAAGATCGATTCATTCTTGCATATTATGAGCTATAAATGTTAAAGAAGCTTCAAAATTTATGGCAAAGGGAGAATATAGTAAGGGAATATACTAAGGATTTTCATAAGATCACCATTAGAACTAGACATAGCAAAGCTGGAAGGGAGAAGGTGGCGTAGTACATTAATGGCCTTAGAACCAACATCTAGGAGGAATTAAGCTTGGTCTGGATAACTACCATGGATGAAGCATATCAATTTGTGCTAAGGGTGGAAGAAAAGCTAGCAAGAGAGTTGAATGGATACTGAGAAGTAGAAGCCAGAAAGTTTTGGAGAGATGGACACAACGCCCTGAGAGGATACCTTATATTGAGTGAAATAGAGGATGGAGCCCTATTCAAAGAGAAGAGAGGAGGCCTAGGGAGGATTTATACCATGAATAGAAGGAGAAGGATGTCTATCATCAAGATAATGAGTACCAAAGAACTCAAAGGAGGAATGACAGAGGAACATTCTAGGGAAAATGCTTCAAAATGCAAAGAAATTAGGCATTGTGCCTTTGAATGTCATCAAAGAAATTATCGAGAACCAAGGGGTTCCAGAGCTAGAACTTCCTATGCAATAGAGAAATGAGATAGGTCATCTGGATCCATAGGACATTCAAAGAATGTAAAATTTCTAGTTATGTGGAGGATCCTACTACAAGCGGAGTTCAGTAAATAATTGACAAAAAGGAGAAGTTTGTTTCGACTAAGATTCAAATATGGAGGCAAGTGTTGCAATGTCATTATTGACAGCGGGAGCATTAACAAATTGGTCTTAGAGGAAATGGTCTAGAAGCTAACCCTGAGGAGCATAAAGGACCAAAACCCATATCAAATTTCTCGGATTCAAGATGATCACAAGGTTAGGTAGTGAGGAACAATGCCTTGTTAATTTCCACATTAGTTTCTATAAGGATGAAGTGTTGTGTGATATTATGTCCATGGATTCTTGCCATATGTTGTTATAGAGACATTGGAATTACGATATGAATGCTATACATGATGGGAGAAAGAACACATACAGTAACCATGAATGGGAAGAAGCACACTTTTCTACCTCTAGAGGAAGAGCCAAAGAAAGTAGTTTGTGGCAATGCCAGGATTTTTCTAGTGGATGGAAGGAAGTTCCAAGATGGATTAAAGCATGAGAACAACTCTTTTATTTTGATTTTGAGGAAGAAAAACAATGGATATTTTAGAGATTCCATCATTGCAAGGGAAGAAGTACGATAGAAGGAGGTTGCCAAACTGTTTGAAGAATACTAGGACATATTGTTAGAGAATGTTTCGAAATGGATACCACCAGTCCAAAGTATTAGCCATCACATAGACTTGATACCGGGGGCAAGTTTTCCTAACAAAGAATGTAGAATTAAGTAGATAAGTGCATGAGTTGTTGAGGAAATGAATGGTTTGGGAGAGCTTGATCCCATGTGTGGTACTTGTTGCGTTGACACTTAAGAAAGATATAGAATGGAGGATTTGTACTGATTTGAGAGCCATCAATAAGATCACAATCAAGCACCGGTTCCCTTTATTAAATGCACAAGACAACTAAGAGGGGCGGGGGTGAATCAGTTGTATATTAAACTTTAAATACTTTACCAATTATCAAATCCACATTAACTCATTAAGCATTTTGCTAAATTAATCTAAAAGAAAATAAGAATATCAAAGATATCATAACACCATACACAATGAGACACTAGATTTTTACATGGAAACTGTTGGTGTAATTAATTATTAATTACACTTTGCATAAGTTTACTTAGGCATATTTAATCCCTAAGTTTTAGGCTTTCATCTTTATCTTATCGAGCTATCTTGTTGCTCAAGATAAAATTAGGTTTAGGCATCTTTGTTTTTATAAAGCAAATTATCTCTTGTAATTAATTGGTCTTTTCGAATATATCAAATTGCATGTTTTTATGCAATCTCTGCTTTTTCATTTTTCTCTTCTGTGGAAGGTAATTTTCAGGTTTGCAATCAGATCTTGGTGATTCTAACATGGTATCAGAGCTTGAAACCTTCTCAGCTTTTTTCGAGGATTTCGTTGCAGAGCTCATTCGGAGTCCCTTGAGGGTTTCAATCCTTGAGCACATTTATGCAGCGTCTTGGATCTGATCGAGGTTTTCCGTTGGATTCAGAGCACTGGAAAAAGTCAGAAATGGCTTTCATTTCATTGATTTTTATCACCCTTTGCAAGATCTGCGAGGGTTGTAAGATCGATGATTTTTCTGATAGATCTGGAGGCCGCCTGAGTTTCGGAGCACTTTGGGCTCAAACGGACCTCGCCGTTGGATTCACAGCACCCAAAAACCCCTATTTCCATATAAAATTTGTCCAGTTTGGGCAAAATCGTCCGGAGAAGCAAAAAAATTTTACCCGAGGGCCGTACGGCCCCAAGCACGCTCTACATCGCTGAATCGGACCTTTTTGGAGCAATTTCACGGAAACGATCATAACTTTCTCATACGGTGTCGTTTTTTTGCAAACAAGATATCACCAGAAAGCTGTTTCCGAGCTCTACACAATGGTGATGGTGAGATTTTCTGGTTTTGCTATTTTGATTCCTTTTTCTGTCTTGGAAGTCTGATATTACTTTTTTCACTCCGTGAGACATATCTTGTGACTCGCTTATCTGATTTTCGCGATTTTTACGGCATCGGAAAGCTGGTTTCAGCCTCTATGCAGATCTGAGGTCATTTTTCAGAAAATGTATAACTTATTTTAGGCATGCATTTATTTTTGTTTTGTGTGCTAGTTTTGCATTTTCGATTATGTTTTTGTAATTTTACATCATCTCCTTATGCAATCATTGGGTATTTTAATAACGAACTGATATAAAGTTCTAGTAACGGGGGTTCTTGCATCCATCTTTCATGATTGGTGACAACTCACATGAGTTTTTCTGGTTTTATGTTGTCTCCTTCTAGCTTCTTTCTTACTTAGCTGGATACATCTTTGGTTTGCTTTGGTTCACACTTCACAGTGGGATTTTATGGTTCTTGATCCTTATTGGTTCAGATCTTTTCCATTTGAAGGCCATGTTTTTATGGTGAATGTTCCAGAATCTTGATAGTACTCGTCCTATGGGCAGTTTTAGTTTCACTTTAGCATTGGCTTCGAGACACAGCTTCCAGATTTGTCACCATTATGGGTCCATTCATCCTTTCATCTACTATTATTCACAGATTCCAGAGTTGATCCAGTATGTGAGTTTCCAGTGTTCCTTGGCATCAGGTCTGCTATTGCATTTGTGATTCCGATTGGTATCTTGCAAACAGAACTATCTTTCCTTGCTTGCCGGATTTGGGGTTCCAGTGTTGCTTCATCAGAGTTCTTCCAGTGTTTCTTCTTAGTAGTTCATCTCACTGAGGGGGGTTTCTCTCTCTTTACATTTGTACATGAGTACCTGATCAGGCCTTGTTGCCGGGACTCATATTTTCATAATAATCTACTTCTCCCTAAGTTGCACTTATGGGGGGGTGTTGGTGTAATTAATTATTAATTACACTTTACATAAGTTTACTTAGGCATATTTAATCCTTAAGTTTTAGGCTTTCATCTTTATCTTATTGAGCTATCTTGTTGCTTAAGATAAGATTAGGTTTAGGCATCTTTGCTTTTATAAAACAAATTATCTCTTGTAATTAATTGGTCTTTTCGAATATATCAAATTGCATGATTTTATGCAATCTTTGCTTTTTCGTTTTTCTCTTCTGTGGAAGGTAATTTTCAGGTTTGCAATCAGATCTTGGCGATTCTAACAGAAACCCAATGAGGGAAAAACCATGGAGAAGGTTAACTCTCAAAATATTAGCACCAGTTAAGGTGACATTAGTTAAGGCAATTTACAAAATGGTCACTGCAAAAGGGCTCACTGCCAAGATAGGCTCATTACTGAAGGAGTTCACTGCAAGAGGGGTTGATTTCCTAGAAATAAAAATAAATAGAAGAAAGATGATCCACCAAAGATCCATTAATGCCTTTGTAGCTTGACTTAAGAATTATAGGAAACTTCTGGCCACTGCATCCAGTAACTAACACATGAAATCACACACTACGTTACTTATTTCTACAACTTCACACTTCACATTCCCTCATACACACATATTCGAATAGGAGGATGGATGGATGGATGGATTAATTTTCATTAATAATTCATTCTTTATTTAAACCATCCATAAAACTAAAACCCATTCTCCAAGTCAGCCAAGCACATCAACTAAACATATTTCAAATTAGGTTGACACCAAAATATTCCTAAAGTGGAGAGGAATTAAGATGGACCACAACATGCCTTAACTAGGACCCAAATACACCATACATGCTACTCTTCACATGCACATACACCGAAGCAACAAATGCAATAAGTGTAGAAACCCGAGGTCAACCAAACCTAGTGAAAACACCATCAGAATTTTGAACACATGCTTCCAAAGCACCAAAAATTGTACAATCTCATCTAAAAAAAGATAACAAAATTAAATGAGCATAATTCCATAATCATAAGACTTGGAAATACTTAGTGGATAATTGTGGAGCAAACATTCCTCCTAGAAACCTTTGTAAAACCCTATCACACAATGACTATGAATATACTTTTTCTACACTGTGATTTGGAGCACAAAATATTGAATCAAACACCTTTGAACACCGCAGAAAAACATATCCAAACTACATGAATAGATTTGCAACACAGAAGAAATGTGAAGCAAAACTCTTAGCACCAACATATCAGAAACTCAAAAATAGTCACACCAACTTGTCACTAATGACAACACAGAGAATTTTTGACATCAATGACGACACCATCTACATATATCCAACCTCTCATTCTCCTAAGACTTACAACAATCTCCCCCTTTGTCATTGATGGAAGCATATGGTGTGAAAGACCACCGATAACAAGCAACTATCCTTTATTATTTCACGACTTTATCTCCCCCTTTAACATCAATGAAAAAGGACTACCATAATCCTTATTTTTCTCTGCTCCTACTGAGGATCACATACCAAAATACAACAAAAATAATTTCTTCCTGCTCACCAAGAGAGGAAGCAACCAACATCAATCCAAATCAAAAATTTATCTTAAGATTCACTAGACCAATGAACTATCATATATATCTAGTTTAGAAAAGGAGGGGCAATAACCCCCAATTTCTCCTAGAGATACTCAAAATCCTTGGTAAAAATATCAGCAACCCGATTCTTTACATAGGCACATACTAAAAATTTACTTCATTCACCAAAATTTTCTCTCAAAAAGTGATACCAAATTTAAATATGTTTTTTCCTTAAATGTAGTACCAGATTTTTTTGTTCAAAATATTAATTGCATTTGTATTTTCACAAAAGATAGAAATAGGCGGGGGCCCTAGCTCGGTTGGCTAAGTAATTCCGTTGCGGCTCTGCTGGTCACGAGTTCTAGTCTCCCCCGTCTCGTGGTACCGGAGGGTGTGTCGCGCCAGCACCGCCGATCACGTTAAAAAGTTTACCAGGCACACTGCAGTTTATAGGGGGTCGTGCTACCCGATTCTTGCAGTCTAAAAAAAAAAAAGAAGATAGAAATAGGCTCATCAAATAACATTCCAATATCTTTCAAGGTTTGTTTCATATACAATACCTATGTGCAGTAGGATGTTGTAGCAATATATTTAGCCTCCATAGTGGATAAAGATATTGAATCCTATTTCTTGCTTGACCAAGACACCAATTGGGATCCAAGAAAGAATGCACACCACCACTTGTACTTTTCCTATCATCCACACAACTAGGCCAAACCGCATCTATATAAGCAATTAAATCAAAATTAGAGTTCTCAGAATACCATAAACTATAATCTCTAGTTCCTTTCAAGTATTTGAAAATTCTTTTTACAATAGCAACATGTTATTCTCTAGGATCTTGTTGAAATCTAGCAACAAGATAAATTGCATGTATGATATTTGGTCTAGTGGTAGTTAGATATAGCAATCCACCAATCATTGATCTATATTTCTTCTCATCAATTTTTGAAGATTCATCATTCTTGTTCAACTTGCAACCAGTAACCATAGGAGTACTCACTGGTTTAGAATTTTCCATTTCAATTTTTTTCAACATTTCTTTAACATACTTTTATTGTGAAATGAAAATACCTTTTTCTTTCTAATTAACTTGTAGTTCAAAGAGGAAATTCAACTCTCCAATCATGGACATTTCAAACTATTTTTGCATCTCATCAACAAACTTCTTGCACATGCCATCATTTCCTCCAAAGATTATATCATTAGCATACACTATTGCAATCAAAATATCATTACCTTCAACTTTGAAATAAAGATTGTTGTCTGTGGTACCCTTTTGGAATCCCTACTTCAATAAGTACTTATCCAAGCTTGCGTACCAAGCTATGGGAGCTTGCTTTAATCCATATAAATATTTCTTTAACTTGTAGACCATATCCGGATTGTCTAATAACTAAAATCCTTTTGATTATTCTATGTATGCCTCTTCCTTCAATTCTCCATTTAGAAAGGTAGATTTCACATCCATTTGATAAACTTTGAAGTCTTTGTGTGCAAAAAATGCAAAAAACATCCTAATTGCCTCCATTCTAGCCATAGGAGCATATGTCTTCTTAAAATCTATTCATTCCACTTGTGAGTAACCCTTACATACAAGTATTGCCTTGTTTCTTACTATCTGTCCATCCTCATTCAATTTTTTTCTAAAAAACCCCACTTAGTTCCTCTTACATTCTTGTTTGTTGGTCTTGGGACAAGTTCCCAAGTCTAATTCTTTTCAATATGTTCCAACTCTTCTTTCATAACTTTCATCCAACATTCATCCTTACATGCCTTAAATACTATTTTAGGTTCAATTTTAGAGATTAAACATAGATTTACCAGTTCTTCTACAACCTTCCTTCTTTTCATTACACCCTTGTTCTTGTCTCCAATAATCTATTTTTTTGAATGATTATTCTATGTACATATTTAGGAGTTTTAGGAACACTTTCTGAAGTCTCTTCTCTTTCACTCTGTTCTTCTATCTTTTCAATCTTTTCTTCTTTATCTTTGCAAGTAGATTCATCTGATTCATATCCATCTATTAATTTTGTACAATAATTGGTATCTCTTCATCAACCTTTACATTTGCACTCTCAATAATCCTTCTTAGTCTCTTTTTGTAGCATCATCAATCTTTACTCTTAGTTGAATATCCAAGGAAAATACCTTCATCAGCTCTTGTATTGAACATTCCTAACTTGTCTTCTTCATCCCTTCTGATATAGCATTTGCTTCCAAACGCTATAAAGTATTTCACAAAAGGAGTCCTTCCATACCAAAACTCATAAGATTTTTTTCCACTATCTCTTCTTGTATGTACTCTATTAAGTGTATGAACTGCAGTAAGTATGGCTTATCTCCAGTATATATCTGGTAGGTTTGCTTCAATCATCATTTTTCTTGCATCTTCCTGAATAGTTCTAATTTTTCTTTCATCCACTCCATTTTGTTGTGGGGTTCTAGGAGCAGACAGGTGCCTTTTTATCCCGTTATCCTCACAAAAAAGTGTTAAACTCATTAGAAGTGAATTCTCCTCCTCTCTCAGATCTCAAATATTTGATTTTTCTATCTATTTCATTTTCAACCTAGATTTGAATGCCTTAAAATTATCTAGAGCTTCTAGATTTTCTTTCAAAAAGGTGGCCCAATTCATTCTAGATAAATCATCAATCAATAGCATGAAATACATGTATCCTTGTAGACTTCTTGTTCTGGTAGGACCACAATGAAAGTTATAAAATAACTACTACCTACAAATGATGGAGTTTGCATAGGTCCACATAAATCACTATGCACTAGCTTCAATATTTTCCTTGCTCTACATAAGACTCCTATTGGAAATCTCTCTCTATATTTTTTTGCCAAAATACAACTGTCACATGAACTAGGTGGCTGTTATATTGGTGGTAATCCTTTCACCATATGTTTCTTTTGCAACAAACTCAAACCTCCTAAATTTATATGTCCATACCTCAAATGTCATAGCCAGGATTGGTCAAGATACAATGTCTTTAAATTTTCCTCCTCTTCTCCTTGATTGAATTTGAAGGGGGGACATCTGATTCTTGGTCATCTCCATTCTTGCAATCAAATTTTCATTCAAATCTATCCAAAATAGTGCAAAAATTATACATAAAAGATACCCTGTAACCTTTTTATATTAGTTGTCCAACACTCATAAGATTATTCTTTAATCTAGGTACAAAATACACAAAAAATATTCTTTCACCATTTTTTTCCAAAACATTTATTACTCCTTTACTTGTTACAACCACTTTGTTATCATTTCCCAATTCCACTTCATATTTTATGGAATCATAGAGACTAGCAAACAATTCCTTATTCCTAGTCATATGATTATTGCACCCACTATCCAAAAACTAAATATCTCTAGTACTTTCTTGAGAAACATGACATATGATAAATAAACTTTCAAAATTAGATCTAAATTCATTTATATAATTAGCATTTTGCTTATCCACATCTCCTTGTTTCTTTATGCATTGATAAGCATAATTTCCATATTTTTTGCAACAATAACACTGAATGTTAGATTTATAAAACCTTTGTGAGTGTTTCTAAGAATGATTGGTGCCCACAGGGGCTTCACTAACGGGGAAATTTCATAGCACATGCATTCATATTGGGGGGTTTAAAATGGGCAAAAAAGGGGGCAATATATTACAATTCTGGTATAAAGGGGGGTTTAATATCTCAAAAATAAAAAAATGCAATATTTGGTGAAAATAGGGGGGTTTAAATATGAGTTTGGGGCAATTTTTTTTGAAAACAGGGGTATTATTTAGTATGCCACAAATGCACGTGATATGACCCAGGTTCACTAAGTGAAGGCCCTGTGTTGTTGCAATGTCCTCTATTGTTGTATTTTTTATTAGTCAGGTTTTACCTTGATATGAATTGTTCCTTCCACCTTTGCCTCTACCTCTTCCTCTGAAGCTTGACCTTCCTCTTCCTTTTTCAGATGATACCTACGAGTTGAAAGAATTCTCAAAAGAAGTATTGTTATTTTTATTAATTCCAGATTCATGTGTTAACAATATCCCATTAATTCATCTACTAATAACTATGCAAAATCTTTTGATTCTTCAATTGCTATAACTATAGCATCAAATTTACTAGGAAAACTTCATATAATATTTTCTATCACCTTTTGATATGATATTTCTTCTCCATTAGATCTGATTTGATTTACAATATTTATGACTTGATTCATAAATTAGTCTATAGACTCTTATTCATTCATTTGTAAATTTTCAAATTTTCTCATAAAAGATTGTACTTTAGCCACTTTCACCTTTGCAGTACCTTGATACACTATCTCTAAAATATCCCATGCTCTCTTGGATTTCATTGTTGCTACAACCCTAGGAAATATTGACTCATCCATTACCTATTGGATTTGAAATAAAGTTTTTTCATCATTTTTTCATTTTGACTTTGAGCTAGTCTTTTTCTACCTGAGGCAATGCTTAGTAGGCTACTTCATCCTATGGTTCTACACAACCATTTTCTACCAAATTCAAAAAATCTTGTGACAAAAATAAATTCTTCATTTTGATTGCCCAAAAATCATAAATCCTACTAGTGAAAATTGGTATTTAAGGCTAAGTGTGTTAATTGTTCATTTTCATTTTTACAAACTAGTTTGCTACAACAATCTCTAGTTTGACTTGAAATATAATTTTCTTTCTTCACATGAATGGGCTATATACATACAACAATATAATTTAAAAAACAACCTTAACCTTCTTTTCAAACAACAACAATGTTCTTATAACAGAGCTACAACTCTTTAATCTTCTCATATTTTGCAATCTAATGACTAGCCCTAATACCACTATTGGGAAAGATAGAGACAAGAAAGAACACATAAAAAATAACACACCAAAAAATTAAAGCTACAACTTTTATTTTATTTCTCTTATCATAATTACAAAGAATACAATTGCATCTTTATAAATCCCTTAGACAGTTCGTAGGGAGATTAAAATAGTTCTAATCTAATTAAAAATTCATACTAACAATAGTTTGACTCATGTAAATTCCAAATTTTGTTCATGTAAAAATCATTCTTACTACAAAATTCTATTTTTAGACTCTCTTATTTTTATCTATGCAAAAGTGCACTTATTTTCAATTTTCTCCTCATGCGAATGATGGGATAAATTACGTGCATTATAACATTCTTTCTAGTTTATTTAAACTATTGAATGCCTTCCACTCATGAGAGTGTGACCATTTCTATATGATGAAGTTTGCCACAAAGAGCATTAGAGAGTTTTGTATCATAAATTGACATTTTGTATTTTGGGTATAATAATTTAAGATATTTATGTTAGAAATAAGTTATATTTGAATCAAATATCGATTGATTTTAAAGGCAATGCAGTTCAGTAATAGAGCACTCAACTAGTAATTGGAAGGTTCTAGGTTTGAGTCTTATCTGATCCATGAAAAACAAAACATAGTATCAGAGTTAGGCTTGGTGAGGAACCCCAAACATTCTATAGAGTGGCTTGAAGATGGTTGTTAAAAGTAAGTCACACCAAGATCAAAGATGGATTGGTTTTAAAGGGGCTAGTAGCTTGGTAGAGGTCTTGAGTAACAAATATAAATTTATAGGTTTGAGTCCTAGCTAATCCATAAAAATCTCAACATGGTATCAGAGTCAGGCTAGGTTAGGTAGGAGCCCCAAACATCCTATAAAGTGGCTTAAGGGTGGTGTTGGAAACAAGTCACACCTAGACCAAAGATACCTGAGTCCTAAAGGGCCAATAGCTCAATTGTAGAGCACTCCACCAATAAATATCTAAGGTACTAAATTTTAATCCTAATTGATCGGTGAAAAGCTCAATAATTTCATACCATTTATTAATAAAATTTTCAGACCTTGCTTCACATTTCATTTTGAAAGTATTGTACTTTAGAAAAATAATAAGAACTAACTAATTTTCAAAGATTGAAGGAAATATTCTACAATGTAGATCTGAAACTACAATCTATTTGGTAATGGCAAAAATTTTGTTTGAACTCTTTGTTAGGTTTGAACTTTCTTGGGAAGGGAGTATTTTATAATTTTATGATGGGAAAAAATTATTTATGGCTAGTAATTGTGTGGAACATGACCATTTTTATTACAAAGTTCATATCAAAGTTGTAATACAAGAATTTAATGTGAAGAAGTGATTTGAGGTGCAAGTAAAAAAATTATTTCCTTAGTAGTCAAAAATTTGTGAAGTTCTTTTTTTCTTTATTGAATTATTGATTTTATGCTAATTCTATAAATATTTTTAAATATTTATATATTTTACATAAATCTTTGTGTAATATTAAAAAAATATTTAGGCATGAGATTAATTAAGGTTAGGGAGCTTGGTGGCTTTAGTCTTGTAGCAACACTTAACAACACATTCTCTAAAAGGTTTATACAAATATCATAATTCATAATAAACTGAAAGAAGAATTACTTCTATAAAATTTGGAGAAGTGAAATTTCAAAATCTATATCTTAGAATAAGGTTTTTTAAAGTAATATTTCAATATTTTAATGGAGTGTTCTAACTATATGACTTTTTTTCAATGAATGTAAGTCTAAAGACACTAATACACTAAAATAAAAATCTTTATTTGTAAAAAGTACATAAACAAATGACTCTTGTAGGGAAATGAGACATAACAAAAGGGTAAGTGCAGCAAGATGGTGAACAAAAAGGGGGTATAAGTGGCCACTTTTTTTCTTCTGAAATTAGCAAACCCTGAACTTGGAGGAGAAATTAGAGACTCTTCCACTCACAATATGAAAATAACAAAAGAACAAGAATTGTAGTGCTCTGAATCTAGTTTCTAAACTACTAAAGTTTTTAAAATTATTTAAGAGGTTCAAACCTTTCTCGCACACAAAATTGTTCTTATTTTATTAGCAAAACATAACATAGTGTCTGGTGTGCACGTCAAAAAATTTATAGTTAGATTTATTATTTTTCAAAACCCTTTGGTAGAAAGATAGTTAAGACAAAGGACTAGAAGTAGTTCTTTTTTTTGTAATTTTTCATTGATAATTTTTTTTTATGATTTTTCAAAGTGGACGCATCCTAAAAATTAGGTACCTATTCGTGCATGAGACATAACTTGCACCAAAATAATTCAAAATGCAATTTTTTTTGAAATTGTAAAGAATTAAGTTTAGAAAAATAATATATAATTTATTTCAAATTTAGACAGTTGGGTCAAAAGTTATTAAAGCAATGGTACACATATGTCTTTGAGAAATCTAGAGATATTGGTAAAAGAAATTAAAAATTAATATGTTAATGTTGTCCAAATACTAAAAAAATTATATGCTTAGAAAGCTTAGAAGACGTGAAATTATGGCGGAAATTTTATGAATACCCAGCTGATAACGTGCAAACCTAATGACAACGAAGTTGAGAAACTTGATTTGAAGATGAAAACACAAGGGGGAAAATAAAGCCCCCAAACCTCAACCCTACCTTACAGGCCTAATTGTAAGACATAACCTAATCGAGTTGTGGTTTGAGAATTCCTAACCATAACCCGATCAGGTTATTTGATTTTTTCAAATAACCTGATTGAGTTATGTTTATTTTCTGGTTTTCTTGGGTGAGTGGCCACCAAATTCTTCACCATCTTGGTGCACTTGCCCAATAAAACCATATAAGATTAGTATGTGCATCTAGTATCTATGTTTTCTAGCTTCATATTACATAATTCTGATAAAAGCACACACTACTATGCCACAAAGTGGAACCAAACAATTTATTTTCCACATTAATCCCTTGAGGAAATTTCATTGCAATTTTAGAGCTTGTCAGATCGAGAAGCTTCAGTAGCATGCATTAAATAGATTTAACATTACAAAATCATTAAACATGAAAGAAAGAAGACATAGCATAGAACACAACATTTACATGGAGAAAACCCTTTCAGTTAAAAAACCCCACACTCCAAAAGTAGCAAGCCATTGTATTATTCAACAACAAAATTATAGTAACAATACAATATTCGAGCTCTTAGGCCTTTACATGGAGATTTGCATCCTACTCCATCTAGAGAAATTCTAACAGCATAACCATGTGAAAATAGTCTCACTTAAGAATAAACTAAGTCTACAATTATATATAGAGCAACAACATGAGGCTCCTAGAATAGTATATTCCATCTCTATATCTTCATAAATCATAAATCTTCAATAAGGAGAAAAATTCATCAATTCTATCTCAACTTGCCAATCTTGACTGAAAATCTCAACATACATGAGTTCCCAATCAACTTGCTAATCACAAAATTAGTGTATCCTCAACATAGGAATAGCATCCAATAAAGATAGGATACAATAAGAAAAAATCACCGAAAAAATGCTATTCCAACTCAACACCAAATTGGAAACTACCCAATCAAGACTCTTCAAATCTGCATAAGATCTTGTCAAATCATTTTTTTCTCAAATTGGAAACATTTGACAATTCAATTCTATCAAATAGCATCTTCCAAGTGGGGCACCCAACTTCCTATAAAATAGGGATCAAGCCATGACACCAAGAAAGGGAGGACACATGTCGTCATCGTGAAAATTTTAAAATTTCTTCTCATTTGAAGTTCCCTCCTTGTGACAAGTGGCTTCTTCCTTAGCCTCCCTCATTTTCATCCACAAAAAATAGGAGCTTCTTGAATGACTCAAGAAATATAATATAAAGTTCACAAGTTTGGATATCAAATAAATATGCAATATTTATCCAAATTAAGCTTAATTAATCAAATTAAGCTTAATTAATCAAATTAATTAAATGCTAAGACTCAAAGGTTGAGACACCTTAATCCCAACATTCTCCCATTTTTCAAAGACTTCTCAAGAGTCTAAAGCAACAACTCAGGATCAAACCATGTCACCACAACCATCCATGAAACCACACAAATCTCTACATTCTCTCTTGCTCTAACAAGACACTAGCAATGACATCCAAGATGTCCACCATCTTAGGAAACCTTCCACGTTATCCTTCAACATGCCACCCATGGAAGAAAAGGAACAAGCCAAGGTGTATATGCATCATTCTAAAGAAAACAAGCATAAGACCCCAATGATATCAAATTATATAGGATACTTCCACCACTCTACCATGCTCATGAGCTATCTAGAAGCATCAATAAACATCAACCTCAAAGCCCAGAACTAGAACACAAAACTGAAGACATCCTCTAGAGAACAAGAAAGAACATCAACCAAAATAACAACCAAACCAGGCTACTCCCTTCCAACTGATAAACCCATGCAACGAAAAATAACACCCATATAAAGTGCTAACCCATCCAATCACCATACCTAATAGGTATACATCATCAGTAAACTCAAGCCACTAGTATAACCAACCCATAAATGGCAACCACAAGATCCATGTGTAAACCATTCAAAGAAGACCAAACACATCCAAGAACTCCCACTGCATGAGTAATGTAAAATCTAAAAATATCAAAGGCACATTAAGTCTACCAATCACAACACAAAGAAAGTGAAGCTATGTAGTGCCAAGGACCATCCACAAATATTTGTGCATTCCATAACAAATTTTGCAAGAAACATCTCCCACAACAAGTCTCTATAGCTCTCCCATCTTCTCCACATTTGACAAAAGAAAGAGATACATGAACTTCCATGTCATCACACAAGTGACAACATATGACCACAAAATAGTGATCACCATATCTCTACACAAATCCTCACATCTATTTCCAAGTGAATCCAAACATCTCAAAGGAAGAAATAGACTAATGAGAGAAACCACAAATCACAACATGTAGCATGCCCTTCTACGTAAACCTCTAAATGCTAGTTGTTCCAAGTATGATCTCCTCCACTACCCCAAAGTAAATCCTTAACAACATCCAAACCAATTCAATCTCAAAATATCAAACATAACATATGAATCATGTATCCACCAAGTATTAAGCCTCTCAAAGAAGAAGATCAAACTACTCCATTTCCCATTTCAAGAAATCATCCCACTACCATCCCCTATGCTCATCATATAATGAAAATACAATCCCAAGGAGATAACCATGTTGAATATTCCTCAAATAAACCTCTAGAACAAGAAAATATAGCTTATGATCCATCTCCATGAGAAGTCAAAGCATAAAACACTTGAGAGAAAAATGGGCAATACATCTCATGTGATAAACTATCGAGAAGACTAAGAATAGGGAATGAGAATGCTTATCCAAGATATCCAAATCACTATGACTCATCCAAGAGCAATCTCCTCTTGGGTCTCTATTGAACTCGTGTCCAACCAAGGTGTAGTCTCCTCATACTTCTAATTGAGATATCATCATGAGTACCATCTCAACAACATGTTTCTCATCACAAGAGAACTCCAACCTCACCTAAATATCCATGTATCCATGAGCACCAAACATTGATCACTCTGGATGCTAAGCTCCAAATGCATCACCAAACTCCCATGAAGCTCCCAAGCACATGACCAATGTACTGAATATAAAGAGAACTCACTAGACCACTGTCAAAGCTCCAATCACCTAAATCAAGAACCTCTCGTGACATAATGATCTCACCATCCCCCTTAGGAGATCCCATGCTCCAAGTGGACACAACATGATCTCAAAAGCAATGCATCATGCTAGAAATCTAATCTATAATCAAGAGTGCACCATGACATTGTTAGCAGTATACTCTAAAACAACATCACATGTCGAGCACCACCAACCCCTCAAAAAAGACCACAAAATTCCTCCATGGTTGTGAGATCTTACACATCCTCAAATAGTGTACAAGCAAAAGTGAAGGAACCCTTCTATAGCAATAGGATCTAGGCATTCCTCTAAAAAAACATTTGCATCACTAATGAAGATCCTCCATCACCAAGTGATGAATTCTTAGTCACTATTAAATCTCTCACTAGACCTTGATACTAATCTCTCCAAGCACATGACTCACCATCTCCCAAATTTGAAAATCATCCAGGTCCACTCAC
>VDFB02105743.1:4616-16691 GCA_007258455.2 Sequoia sempervirens | reverse complement strand
TATATATATATATATATTACACACATCATTTATTATATTTATATTTAATATTTTCTACTATAAATATATAATTATAAATATAACTATAATATTATTTTTTAAATTACATTGTATAAAATATTAAATATAATATTATAATTCATATTATATAAAAGAGCATTTGAAAATCATTTTAACTTTCAAGTAAAAACGTAAAATAACAATCTCTTCTTTGTTGTTAGCAAATTTTCGAAGAAGTGCTTATTCACTTGAAATGTCGTGAAAGCAAACCATCTTTAGTGCCATTCCGAATAAAAAACTCTTGAAAAATACTCTCATAATATAAACCAACAAACAAAAGACGACAAATGATAAATATGAATAATGACAAAAAAAACAAGATGAATGACCATGATCATTTTGATCATCCTACAAACCTTATCTATGATTATCTAAATTATCAATAAACAAAATGAACATTTATTAATATATCTGTATATTAAAATGCACTCATAAAAATAAACTCAAACCCCAAAAACACATAAATACACAAATTTCCCCTTTAAAATAGAAAACTGGGGCCTCCTAATGCATTGCCCATTTTAAAAAGAAGAAAGTGAAACGTAGCTGACTAAAAAGTATGGTTAAATTTATATTTTTTTAATAAAGAAATTTGAAAATGTCATACCCTTTTAACATTGAGTCAAAAGTAGAAATTATTGAAGGTAGGTAGTGATTTGAATCAAAAACAAATTAACCTTCAACATTTTAAGTTTGGTATGGTCTAAGATATCTAAAACAATTGTATTCTAAGGATGCATTCCTAAGATTATTTATTTTGTATCTCTTGTTTTAAAGGGCATTTTAGGGATGGGAGATCATAATAGAACATTTCTTTTACTTTCAATTTTAAATTTGTTTGGAATTTTTTTTTTTATTAGTTACAAGAGTTCATAGGTATAAGATAATGCGGAGCATAATGTGCATTTAGGATTGGTGAGTTTACATTGTCTGGTGTATTTTAATTTTATGTAAATATCAAATATTCATTCTGTATCTTAGTTTTATGTAAATATTATTCAATTAAACGATATTTTAAGAGGAAGAAGGAATGTGATTAAATTTATTATTTTCTTTTTTAAAATTAAATAAGATTTTGATTCTGTTAAATAGATTGTAGTGTCAATGGATTTGTGGTCTGTTGAAGTTGAATGATTCTAAATGATTTCATTACGGATCAGTACCAGAATTTAGCCTAAAGCTGTCGATAACAAAATGATCATATAAATGATATAAAATCCTCCATTAAAAAACAGTTTATTATCATCACATCTAAACTAAAACAATTGAAACAATTGAAATCTTACAGGTTATATAAAATTCTCCAAGGAAAAACGGTTAAATCCTCCATTATATGAGCTGGGGACCAGGAAATTTACTCCTGGGACAGGGGAAGCTTACCCCATGACTGCATGATGATGACACAAGTTTTAAACGCTTGAAATGTTGTATTTTGTTATTGTAATGAGGAGAAAAGACTGTAATTAGTGCTCCATCTGTCATGTTCTGTTCTCTGTTTGTGCGCATGAAGGTTAGAGCCTTACGTTTTAACTTAAATGCTCTGCAGTTAAATTTGTGTATTCTTGTCCTGAAAAAGACTAAGAGCGTGAGGCCTTCAGTTTGGATACCCATTCAGGTCTGCATCAACGTGTAAAGTTTAACCAAACGAAACACGCAAATCATGATTTTACACTCCTATCTCAGCTCATCAAAAACCCTACAAGAAAGATTTATTATCAAGCGGGAACAGAATGCTCAGAATTCGAGTTCAATTGATAAAAAGAGATGCTTTAACAATGAGATTTCTGCTTGTAGAATAAGGCTCTGTTCAACAAAATAAAAGTACGACCTTTGCCTACAGGCTGAACAGAGCAGAGAACTCGACAAGTATAGCCCCTGTCAAAGCAACAAAATTCACCCTAAATTCACACAAATTTGGCCTAAATCACACCACACACTAGGGAGTCAAGCTAGGTCTCTGTGATAAATCTGTGGCTGCATCGGCAGTGGCCTTCATTGTGCTCCCTCCTTCCATCATTGCAATCTTGGCCTTTTCCTTCCAACTCTTTCATTTTCTCCCTGGCCTTTCTTCCCTCCTCTCCTTCCATCAATTCCCTCACCGCTCTTTCCACTTCTTCTCTCCTCACAAAACCGCTGCTTTCCATCTTCAAATCTATAGCTACCTGAATCTGCTTCACCAGTATGACCTTGTTCATCTTCTGTTCGGCAAAAAGAGGCCAAGCGATTATGGGAACTCCTTGCGAGACGCTCTCCAGCGTAGAATTCCACCCGCAATGAGAAAGGAAGCCTCCGGTAGATGGGTGAGAAAGAACGGGGACCTGAGGAGCCCAATTAAGAAGCACCAGCGCACGGTCCCTGGTTCGACTCTCAAAACCCTCCGGTAAAAGCTGAGAAATGTCCGTTTCCAGAGAAGAAGAGCTCCCAGATTTGTACCCACGCAGTACCCAGAGGAACCGGTGGCCGCTGGCTTCCAGTCCAAGCGCCAGATCTGTAATTTGCTCCTTCGAGAAAACGGCTCCGCTTCCAAATGCCACAAACAGAACAGAGGAGGGAGGTTGCTCATCTAACCATTTGAGGCACCTGGACTCGTCGGGAGCATCAGACTCTGAGAACAACGGTCCTATTGGATAGACGGAGGGTGTTCCAGGCGTGCTTAGGGTTTTCATGGCTTCCTCCTCAAGTTCAGCAAAAGTGTTAATGAGAATCCCTGATGTTTCCTTGAAGCGGGAGGCATGGTGGACAATCAAGTGAAACGCAGGAGTCGATCTGTCCTGAACGGGGCTGAGCAGATCTCTGGCAGGAATCAGCGGAAGCCCTGGTATCTCCACTTCAAAATCGGCGTCTTTAAATGAAATCTTAATCTCCGAAACAAGCTTTGGAAGATGCAACATGAAGCAAACAAAAGCAGCTGAGGCCGGAACGAACATATAACTTGGCATCTTCAGCTTGGCAGTAACGTCGAGCAGGCCTGTAAAGAAGAAGTCTGTAATAAAGGCAGAGATGAGCGCAGATGACCGCAACGACTGCAGAACGTCTTCAATGTGTGGCTTTGCTTTCAGCACGAACTTCGCAATGCTTGTTTCAATCTTCATGTCTTGCTCATCTTCATCCACGGTGATTTCAGGAATCTCTGTAAAGCGTATGTCAAGAGCAGAAGAGGCCAATCGTTGTAGCACAGGGGGTTGCTGAGATGTCCACATCCATCTGCTGATGATGAGGGTGATGGAGAAGCCATGAAATTCACAGAGCCTCTTTGCAAACTCAGCTAATGGAAGGAAATGGCCCATCCCCGCGCTAAAGGGAAAAATGGCGACATGGGGTTTCTCCATAAAAGGCACAGGAAGGCAACAATTACAGACACTGGAATTGTATATCGTATCACAAGTATACCCACAAGCTATAACTCTGGCTCATTCATATGGATATCGTGGCTGTCGGTAGAGCTTGAATATTTGACACCAGCCATTCACCAAATATTCTCCATTAATGGAGAGGGCCCGACAGTGGTGTACGTTCTATGGTTTGTATGGGGATTCATTATTTCAATGTTATATATCGAGAGATATTTATTTTGAAAAGGAAGCAATAATGAAAGATATTTAATAATAGGAATATAAAATATTTTATCTGTGTACTTTATTTGTAATTTTAATATTAAAAGTTAATAATAGTCAAATGGAAAAAAATGAATTTAATTTATAAAGTGTTCATTTATACAATGGCTAATTGAATTGAATTCATAATTATATTTACTAGCAATTGCACCTTGGTGTGCAATGGGTATGTCGAAAAGGTGTGTAAGGGCAATTTGGAAAAAAAAATCTATTTTGTAAGTACATCTGTGCAATAATGATGCCATTGGAGAAGTGATATGCATACATTTACAAAGATCCAAACATAATTGAAACAAAACCTTTGAATGAGGAAAATAATTAAGCTCCTTTATCATAAATATTTACATGCATGGGTCCATTTTGTTCGGCATTGCTATTTTGGAGAAGTGATATGTAGTTAAAACATTTCATAACTTTGATTAATTTAACTATTAAATGCTATGTCGCCACCAATGCCATCCAACAAGAGTTATAATAAAGAGGCAAAAAAATTTCAAAACACATGGCACACTAACAAATGACAAAAATCTCCCATGCATGACTTCCTAAAATGAGACTATTTGAGCTGATGCATACGTTGACAAAAAATTTCCATACCTTGTTGCAAAGCTCTCATTTTTTTGCACATCAGATAGAATTTTGAAAAGACATTTGTTTGAGGCATTTGTCAAACATTTTAACTCCCTAATTCTTTTCAAAATTCCATTTCTGCAGCCCTGCTTGTTGGTGAGGCATTTTCATATTTGACCACATTAACAACTTGTTTTTCGTTGAGGACTTGATTGGAAGGGTAAATTGCCTTTGTTGCAGTAGCTACTTGGTATATTTCAGGTCTGCTCAATTTTGCTAGTAGTGATTGGGTAGGTAATGATCAAGACTACATTAGTGCAGTATGACCAACTTTTGGGTTTGAGGCAGCCACACTTTGTAAATTACTACATGACGAATGCATGCACTACACTTCACCACACCAAAATAATACTCATGTTCATGGCCATTACTGTGATTATGGTTATGGTCGTGGCGATATTTATGATCATGATCATGGTTGTGATTATGGTTATGATTGTGATTGTGTGCATGGCCATGGTCCTCTTTTTAAATACCATGATCAAAGAGCCATAGATAAAACCACATAACCAATGTCTCCATTTAACAAATGAGATGTATCCATTTAGTAGATGATCAAAAATAGATGAATACATATTGTTTTATAATGAAATAAAAAATAATAGAAATTAATTTGGCTGCATATATATAAAACCTCATTAAAACCATGGCAAGCGACTTACCTTAATATTACACATAACTTATGTTGTGTTGTCAATGATGCCAATGATAAAATTTATCACATAAATTAGCCAAAGTCTGTATGATTTAGGTGTTAACATTTAACAATACCATGTACTACTCAATGTGTGTAGCATTGAAAATGCTTTTTAATTATTTTTTCACCCTTTAACAACTATTTGAAAATAGATTGACATTTTTCTCCCTGCATGAATTAGGTATCATGTGTTGGAAGATCTCAAATATCTAATCATGTAAAATGGAGATTAACTACAGGTGCCCTAATGTTATTAAATCCTAAATGTGCTCACTATTAAGATCCTGGCCATAATTTTCACTTTAATAATCATACTCTAAAACCCTTGTCGAAACCTTATTTTTAGACTGTAGCTTGTCAAATTGGAGAAGTGGAAGGTCAATACCAGCGTAGAAGAGTTTGGAGGAACGAAAACCAGTAGCAGCAGGGAAAGCCGCAAGAAAACAAACACATTAAAAGAACTCCAATTAAGCAAACACATTAAAAGAAGATAAAGGCTTTGTGAGTTCATCCACAACATAAGAATTTGGATGCCCCCTGCAATAGGGAGCACATCCTACACTTTTTGTTGCCTTTGAGAACTGTTGTGTCTTTCCACAAAAGCTGATGGAAAAACAAGTTAAGTCGTTGCAAAGAACCTCTGCAGTAAAGAATGAAGCATATTTTTAGAAACCTATAACACTAATTTCATCACCGCAGAAATGCAAATGGTAACATTTCTTTAACTGTTTCCCATCAATTTGTCAATCTGTGAATTTCAAACTGAAGTTTCCCATCAATTTATCAATCTATGAATTTCAAACTGAAGTTTTTGGCAATGAATTTTCCTGATATATAGTTGCAGAACACTAGCATCTCCTGTCTAATTACAAATTTTGAATCAACAGATTGAAATAGAAACCACTTTGAATAATTTGAATTTACCGGAAAGAGATCCATATGTTTTGGTGTTACGTTTTTCTTGTCGGGAGCTTCCTTTGAAACCTCATCCTTAATTTAACTTGAGAGCTAAGATAAATTGCTTTCAACAGATGGTACATCCCAAATAACATACATACTAGGTTCCACAAACTTTAACAAATATTGCCAATAAGCACAAAACTCCCATTAGACAGACAAGGAAACAACAATGCACGCTTTCAAAAATGTCAATTGTGATTAATGCAACTGATATGGAGAGGAATAGAATGATGTACAATATTTAAACAAAAACTCTCTAGAGGCTTGGCTGTAAAAGGTTTGTGATAGTGAATAATAGTTACAAGGAGAGACAAACCTAAAGCTTTTTCTCAAAAATTTCAATTGAGATGAACCCAACTTTTAATACAGATGGATATAATTACTTACAATCAAACCTTCTGAAAATGATTCTCTGTCAAAGGCCTTAAATAATGAATAGCAGAGAGTAAAGACAGCTATATAATAAAGGGAGCATAAATTTATTAAAAACAAATCTAACTTATCATCTAGTCCCTATACTTAAGGGAGCATAATGTGATTAACAATTGTTAGTGTCAAACATAACACACTAGAACAAGAACACATAATTTCATTCTATACAATATTTCAATGCTTAGAATATGGTATAGAGAGAATGGCTCTAATCTTCTAATCATGAGTATATAATTTGGACTTACTACTTTGTTTCTTTTTAATCAATAAACAAAATATATCAGGCCTTCCCACCCACAAAACTGTTGTATCTTTCCACAAAAGCTGATGGGAAAACAAGTTAAGTCATTGCAAAGAACCTCTGCAGTAAAGAAATCACCTTCAAATAAAGCTTAGTGACATTCTTAAAACAAAGTAATATTCAGGTCCAAATCCAACATGACATAAACAATACTACTGGAGGATAAGATCTGAGTTGCTTTGTACAAGATTGGATATAAGCATGAATATTATTTTTTTTCTTTGACAAAAGAACTCCAACAGGGAGATAATTTAAGTGCTCTAGGAGAAAGCACAGCAAATTCCTAGTCATGTAAGGATTCTGCCATTCATTATTATAGAACTACAAATTCATAATCACCTAAGGATTCTGCCATTCATTAATATTATAAGAATTTTCTCTCGAACATTAAATTTTACAAATCTAATTAGTCATATTACAATTGAACAAGAAGCTCTACACTACAAGTACACAAAGCACTCCAATGGTTCCCTTGTCAATATAAAAGACAATTAACCTTGGTTTTCTTTTCACTTCCATTTCTCAAAATATGAATTGATGGCCTAGCTTGAAATTTAGTATCTTGAAAAGTTGGTGTTCGATGATTGACCCAACAAACAAAATAATTTCATACAACGCATCAAGATTCAAACTAAAGAAACATAACAATAAATTTGGTATAAGGAAAAATCACTATGATCCAAAGATTAACCAATTAGAATAGAGTACACATCTACTGATGTTAAAGGTAGTCCAGGATTTAAAATATCCATAATCAATTCTGGTATATTAGAAATTCTACACAATGGACTGATATTCAGTATTAAATGATCCATTTGAAGAAACCATTCACTCTTTTCAGAATCAAACAATCATCAAATACATTCTTCAAGTAACAATGACTCTTCTGACACAATCATCAAATACATTCTTCCAACAATTTTTATTTTAAATGTTGGCACATAAGCCCCCTTTGCAATACAAATGCTGAAGAATGTCAATTTCCTCGTTGCAAAGGGAAAAAAAAATAGTTTGGTTACCTCTAGATTAAGCAGCTTTTCAGGCTTCTATGTCATAAAGTAAGGCTCTAGCCCATGACTAACAAGTAACAAACCAATAAATCAGCAGATCTTCAGTCCATGGAACTTGTGGCAAAGGCTAATCATATGAAAGACTCCATATAACTACCAAAACTAACGAGGACAACATCTAAAATAAAGCCTCAAAAATGATTCAAGGAGAAATAGTCAACCTGTTGGCACATAAGTCCCCTGTTTAAGCTAAGTGTTGAAGAGCATGCCATTTTCATTGTTGCAAAAGTATAAGCCCATAAGCCAGTAGCTTTAAGAGTTAAAGCTAAATTTCATCAATTCAAAACACATGGCCTATTTGCAATAGATAGATGGTGAAAACAGAAAGAAATGTCGGAGTGGGTCTCATCTATTGATTTAAAAGTTAGACAATGCATACTAATTACCACTATTTTTTATTCAAAAAAAATACATAAACACTTGAACATACTCACAAGACATTTGAGATTGGAGATCCCAAAAATGGAAAAAGATTGTTTTATTAAAAAGAATGCAAATAATTACAAAATAAAACCTCAATGTTATTGGCACCAATGTACTTCAAATAGCCTTCAAGTTTATACAAATTTCCAATACCTGTCAATGAATAACCTCTAGATCCTATCCTATCATACAATTTTATTTTGAACAAAAGAAACTTTTAGTGATTTGGGAAAATTTCTTGTTCTCTCAGCAAGGTATTTGTGACGTGAACCACTCCATTACATGGAGAGGAGCTTTGATCAACTCCAAGGAAAATTCCACCAGAAAAGTGGCATAGATGCAACATGGGCATATGCAGCTCAATAGAATCCTGGAAAAGGACAAAACCCCATCAAATTTCCACCCAAAAAAGATGAAAAATGAATGAAAACGTATGACAAAAATTCCAACCCAATTGTGTCAAATCAAACTAATCAATTCCAAGGAAAATTCCACCAGAAGAGTGCTGCAGATGCAACATGGGCATATGCAGCTCAATATAATCCTGAAAAAGCACAAAACCCCATCAAATTTCTAGCCAAAAAAGATGAAAAATGAATGAAAATATGCGACAAAAATTCTAAACCCTTAAAAAAAACTAAAAAGCCCTAATTGTGTCAAATCAAACCAATTAATTCCATTATCCTAACCAAAGAAACTTTTAAGGGATAGTAATGTTTCCACTTTTTGCATGCATGTCTCTTAGGGTAGTTGCGACCATAATATCATGGATGTCCTCCCCTCATTCCCTTAACTCCATTTTGCCATGGGCAGAGGGATGCTAGCAAAGGTGCTGTGGGGTTTTAAACTTGACAACTGCATTTGCTTGGAAATTTTTAAAGCCTTTTCAACAAATCCAATTTGTGCATATCCTGTAACTATTGCAGTCCATGAGATGATGTCTATTTGAGGTATCTTGTCAAACACTTCACATGCCTTGTCTATATGCTTCCACATTTTGCATACATGTCTACCAAGGCAGTTGCAACTACAACATCTGAAAAATGGTGAGGTAATGAAGAAAACATGCTTACTACAAGTTTTTTAGTATTTCAGGCACTGTACAAGCGGTGAATGAAACACTACAAAAATTCAATGGTGCAAAAGGTTTTCATCTTTTTGCATCCGCTGTTGAACAGTCTGCATCATGGATTATGGAAGTTAGCTGCCTCTATTCAAATCTCATCAATCAATGGATGAAATAGCTTCAATCGTCTTGCAAGGTACGACAGACGATACCAGCCGTCCATCGCCCATTTCAGGTTGGTCTTTTTCAAATAAGGATACGTTGCCATAGCCATTGTGAAATGCAAGTTGCATTTCGATCTGATGAAGTCGCCGCAAAAATTAACAGCTACGATGACTTCAATCGTCTCCAGGGTCTATTTGAAAGAGTCAGTCGTTGATTACTAATTTTAGCTCGGCCTCGCCTTGGGCGTAAATAATATTGATTTTTTACTTCAATTTAATTTAATTTATACAAATTCTAATTTATAATAATGATTATTTACATCACTTTATTTGATATGTAATTAAACATACTTCTATTTATACAAATGATAAATTATAATAATGATTTAATTTTATTTATAATAAATTGTATGAATTTAATTTATACAAATGTTAATTTATAATAATGATTTTTTACATCAATTTATTTGATATGTAAGTAAATATAATTTTATTTCTATTATTATATTTAATTTATACAAATACTAATTTATAATAATGATTATTTACATCACTTTTATTTGATATGCAATTAAACATACTTATTTATACAAATGATAAATTATAATAATGATTTAATTTTATTTATAATAAATTGTATGAATTTAATTTATATTTTACATCAATTTATTTGATATGTAAGTAAATATAATTTTATTTCTATTATTATATAAAAATATATTATGAGGTAATTATTCTTGTAACATTAAATAATAGTAATCTATAATATTTTATATGTGTAATTTTTAAAAATGGAAATTAATAATAGTCAAATGAAGAATGACTAAATCTTATTACATGTAGATGTAGTATCCTATTAAAAGAGGAAGCACTGAAAATATGAATTTTGTAATGAACTTTTTAAAAATTTCCTTATTTTTCCTTAAATTAATAAGTTTAACTCAAAATAATGATTTCATAATTGACTACAAATATTAATTTATCTTAAAAATTATAATTTTGCTTATATATACTTCAGTTTTAAAGCCTATAACATAGTTTTGAAAAAATAAAACTTATTCTTGAGTCTTTATTGTAATATTTTTAAAAATTTGAATTCTCTCTTTGTATAAATGTCTTGAAATGTCTCCAAATTTTGTTTTTGTCATTTAACTTGATAAGAGAAATTGTGGGTTTTCATTCTTCAATCGATGTCATAAAAGATTTCATCCTCAAATTAAATGAACTACTGTTCCATGATCGAAAAAAATAATTATCAAATGATAAAAGATGTAATTATTTGTTCCTCCAAAATTCCCTTAGAAAGGAATATAACCCCTCATTTACAAAGTGCTTAGAATTTTCCAAGGACGTGACCCCAATAACAAAGAAGCTTACTATTGAACAATGAAGGTTGATTCCAAGTAGAGTACAATTCCCAACTAAAAATGTTGATATTGATATTGAATTGCTCCAAGGAATTTGAAAACTTTCATCAACAATTGAAATTCCACTTTCAAAATACAATGTCACATGTCACTGCAACAATTTTGAAAAATATTGCCCCATACTTTTGGAGCCATAGGTACAATATTTTATTCTACCATCCCCTACTAAAAACAATTTGTTTCTTCAAAATCAGTGGAAAAAAAAAATCGTTGCAAATCCTGCAGAAAGGTTGAAAGCATATTCTAAGGAAAGCAGATTGTGCAATTTTTCAGTGCACAAAACTTTAAAAACAAAAATTCTTAAAATTCTTGAAGAAACTTCTCAATATTCTATAAACTTTGAACTGATACTTTCTATGGATAGAGGTCTCACAGAGAAGTGAGCTGAGAAAAAAATAGAACGAACTTTATGTGGAAATTAAAAATGGATCCACAGCAAAAGCATTGAAGTTTTCAACAAAAAAAATTGAGCAATCCTTTATATTTATCACAAAACAATAGAAGCTTTCTCTTGTGAGGCCACTAGTGCAACAATGGAAATCAATGGCTCATAGTGATCAGCACCAGCGCCACACCATCCTACAATTATTAAGTCGGATTAATTAGATGTACAAGCCAACCAAGCTACTTTCAGCAACGAGTGTGTACAATTGACATAAAAGGCTAAAAAATCTTCATAATTATTGTGATTGTCAAGTCAAACTCATTGACCCATATTTCATAAGTAATAGTTCACATGAACCTATCTCGTATATATGAATGATTCATTCAACACTCATACTAGGCTCAGTAGTCAATCTTGTTGAATTCCATTATAATAATTTCAACATCATGACACAAGATGTGCATACCTTTTCAAACAGAAGAGTACCTATGCCTTTTATTAAGAGGAACACAGGAGAGCCAAACACTTTAGCTCTTTTTCTTCTACCATGACAATTGACATCATCTGGGTTGCATTGGCTTTAAGCTGGTCTTGTAGCTTATTTTTCTTACTGGACTGTCCCAGTCCCATCCATTAAGCCTTGGAAGTCTTAAATGTAAAGAGAACAATACATCTGTAGCTTATTCTGACATTTTAGTTTCAGTTTAAATTGAAAAGCAACTATTTTCTAGAATTTTTCCATCAATCTCAACTTTCCGGATTTGAACCAAAGACAATGTACAAAAGTTGAGATCACCTTTATATTAGAAAAAGCATGATATGTTCAAAACGGTTGAGACCACCTTT
>VDFB02105742.1:0-26219 GCA_007258455.2 Sequoia sempervirens | reverse complement strand
TATATATATATATATATATCTGTGTGTTATTTAATATTAAAAAGGTATCTTTTTATATTATCAAAAAGTGTTTAATACATTAAAAAAATATAATGTTAAATATTAATAATTTTTTAATAAGAAATTCAAAAAACATATCAGACTTTGAAGCTCTCTAATAAAAATTTAGTCTTCTTCCATTTAAAAATTATTTTTACGAAGTATTAAAATAAATTTACATAATAAATACCATACGCATAAAGTATCCACTAACATTTTAATTTGCTAAACAATCTTCTTCCCCATTTATTTAATGCAACATTTTCTCTATTGTACATATTTTTTATTAGAAAAGTAGGGTAAGGCCCTATTCCAAAGAAAACAACAAAGCAGAAAACAAAGACCTAACAGAAATAGAGGCCTTCAAACCAACCACAAAACCAGCATTATAAAGTAAATAAATCAGTCATATAAACTAGAATCAAAATGACTCATAGGCCTCATAGAAAGAGGCATGTAGGCCTGTGAGAACCAAAATGACAATAGGCTAAAAAAGAGTTTGCATTGTAACAGAGAATTTTTGTTAAACGAAAATAATGTACCAACAACATACTATTATTTATGATAATTTTTTTTCAATGTTTCATTTAAAAAATAAATCTAGAATATTAATAAGTAAATATATAAATATACAACTTTATTACTATGTGAATCTCAGAGCAATTTAAAGACTACTCCTGATTGTGTCATGACAGTTGATAGACCAATCGATGTCATTAAAAATGCATCACCCCAGATGATTGCAGACTAAGGAATGCTTGAAAAGCTATTTAACATGGAATATTGAACAAATACAACCCAAATTAGGCTCACAGTGGCGCCCATAATCCAAAAGGGTTCTCATCGTCCTGCAAAGGCATTAGCTCATCCTTATGTGGATCATTTTCATACACTACATCCAACGTACTTCCTCTTTCACCGCTATTACAATATCCAGTGAGGAGAGACTTAAGATTAGCCTGTGCGTTGAGGAGCTCTGCTTGAGTGATTGCCAGTTGTGACTGGAGGTGTAATACTTGCTCCTGCAATCGACAAATTGTTCCAGTGCAGCCATAGATAGGATCATTCACTCTCGTACTTGCTTCGTATACCAGGCTTGTTACAGCATCTGCTCGCTTCTCATCCGGAATTTTCTGAACAAGAAAAGGAATGATGTTATTTCTATTTAGATTTTAGTCGAAATAAAATCGATAAAAAGTCATTTCTATTTAGATACACATTAAGAGTTGAATCAATCAAATTGTTTCGATTTGAAAGTAGAGATGTGGAGACCAATTCCTTAAAAAAAATGTAAAAAACATTTGATTTATACCTGAAGGATTTTGACAATGCTTCTTGTTCCAAATAATTTGTGTACTACTGAAAATTTGTGGGGATCGTTTGGTGGAAAGTAAGGAGCGAGCACGCATTTGTCTCCACATTTTCTTCGTTGAATCTTGCAAGATGCACAGGGTTTAACAATCTGAGCCATCTGATTCAGCTGGAACAGAAATTTATACAACTTTTAACAGTAAAACAAGAAGATCAGAGTCTTATTCAAAGATGCAAGAAACTATCTAAACTTATAATTAATGAACGCTGAGGAGATGAGATCGATTTGGAGCGAAGAGATACACAAAATATAGACGTTAAGTAGAACATTTTCTTCGAACCATCATGTGATGCCGAAAGATGACGTGCCAGATTTTGCGTAGCAGATTTGATGGTTAGATCCTGTGTTACCTTCATTGTCGGTTACACGAGAAATTGCAATGTGTTAAAATTGATTGTTTTGTAAACGTTGAATGAAATGAAGTAGTTGTTAGTGAAACGAAACTAAACCCTAATGCGTTTTAAAGTACCTACACGTAATCTTCTAACTATGGTCAACATAATCAATAGTCGATCAAAAATATGTTAATTATACACATACACATAAATAGATAGATACGTACACTTGTGTACACTTGCCTCCACGTGTATATATCTGTGTTTATGTCTGTGTTTATGTTTGTGTTTATCTATATTTATATAGATTTATGTGTATATATATGTGTATGGATATGTGTATATTAATAAGAAAAAATAAGGTTTTAATTAACAAAATAAAGTCAATAAATATAAATCAATTTAAACTCAACAAGTTGTTAGACTGGAGAGGATCATGCATTTGGCAATAGTAGACAAAAATAAGGACATAAATAGTAAAAAAATAAGAGAGTTTTCTTATCTTTGTGATCTAAAAAAGTGTATCAATTGATGAAGACTGAGATATCTATACATCTCAAAATCTAGAGATGCACTGGATTGATGTTTATATGAATTAGAATCAAATTATTCTTTTCTATTCTATGTTTGTTTAACTTCACTATTTTGGATTTAGCTTGCAGCTACAAAATTGATCCATATGCACAAACTTGATTCTAATGATCTCTAAATTCCACCTTGTGTACTCTTACAAATAGAGTACTAGACAATGGTATCCCTCTTCCCACTCTTAAGATTTTTTTTTGTCAAGTCGGCAATATTTCAAAAAGTATTAACATAAAACACACCACAAACATGCACACATGAATTCTAGAATGGTTTCCAAGTGATTCATATGTATTAGGATGAGTGTGTGATTAGATATGAAAAATACAAGTGTGAACAATTACTCTTGAATTTCCTTATATTAAAATTTTCTTCGATTGCATGTTTTGTATGTGTTCTTCTATTCATGTGTGTGAAATGAATACAAATTGATATTTTTATACATGGAAATAAAAATTTGTGAATGTGCACATACAACTTCATACCAAAGTGTGAAAAGGAGGTCAATTCATTAACATTTTTATTTTTTATTTTTTATATACTCCAAGGATCAAGACTATGGTTGTGAAGGTGGCGTTAGAACTCTTAACATGACATAGGTCAAATAGCACAATTATATAATTGTTTGAAAGGACTAGGTTATGGATTAGGATTAGATTAATGGTTATAATTAAACAAATAAGATTATTTGACTAGGATAACATGTATATAAGTATAGACATAAGTGGTCTATAGAAGACAAGGTACATAAGTCTAACTATGCACAAAAATTTATTATTTTTTGTCACAAAAATAAATGCAGGATGCATCAAGGATGTACTTTTTACCACTATATTTTATCCCCACTTTTAGGTGCATGGTTATCTCTTAGTATGAATAATGTATCTCTAAATATGTAGCATTCTAAGTAATGCATAAAGTGAATGCATCAAATAGATGAACATGTGGTCCATGAAGGATGAAGATTCTCCTTGCATGATTTTTCATTCACATATGTTCTCTCATGAGTTCTTATAAGAGACAAGGATTCTATGACTATCTTATGACTTCCAAATATAAATTTAAATACAAAATGATAATGTTAGTTGATAAGAAGCATTACAGGTGTCATACCCTTTACACAATGAGCCACAGGGGCCAAAGAGGAAACAAGGTTTTGAAAGGACCAAGAACCTTATACAGAGCTAAGAGGACACACCAAACAAAAAAAACAAATAGAACCAACGGAGACATTGCAACAACGCAGTAGAAACACAATTAGCACCTGGTCAACAGAAACTAGGAGAGACAAAACACTCAAACCCAACAACGGTCTTGAGACAATGACAGACTAACATCCCAAGCTTGTCACTACAACTAGGAGCAACCAAACACTTAGGACAAGAACCAATCCTATAGAAATCAAGAAACAAACCACCAATTGTAGGTCCAAAAGGCTGCCTGGAGCAACCAGGCCGCACCACACTTGTAGCAGCAAGACTACAACAGATCTTCCGCCAACTGCTCAAGAAGGAAAAACCAACAACAGACTCTATCTCCACCTCTATAGGAGATAGGAAGAGCAAGCATAAGTTGAAGCACCCAAGCCACCATTCCAACAACCCAGAAGCTCTCCACCTTGATAGAAGAGTTTGAAGGAAGAACAAAGCCAAACACAACAACAACAAACCCCACCAACTAAACCAAACTCCACCTCTATAAGAGCACTCTCCACCTCCCCAAGTCCACAACCTCCACCTCAAACAAAAGAAAACTCCACCTCTAAAGGAGCCAAAATTTGAGGACCCAAAAGGAGACCAAAACTTCCAACCTAAACCACAGCCTCCACCTCAATAGGAAAAGACTCCACCTCAATAAAAGTCACAACATGAGGAAATAGGAAGAAATTGAGAACAATACCAGCATCATTGGTGGTCTTAGGCCTCAAACCCACCTGGGTTGTGAGAGAGAACAAAGCTTCCAGAGGAGTACAAGGGTCACCCCCCATCAAACATCTATGTAGCAAACAACTAGCATCTTCAATCTACCAACACATACCACTTGCTCCACACAAGCAGCAGACCCCCATTTCTCAAGAATAAAGATGACCACACTAACCAACAACCAGTCCCCCAAAGGGTCTGAGACAAATCCATCATTGCAACAAACATTGTGACAAAACACCCCCCAGACCCCACCAACCACTGAGGGAACAGTGAGAGATGAGCAACCGAGAGAGCACAAGTAGCTAACCAACACCCCAATGGAAAAACATAGGAGGTAACACCACAATGAACCAGTCCTCCTGAAGCACAAACCCCACCACAACGGACCAATGCAGGGCCTTCTAAACCACCAAAGGATCTTACAAGAAGAACCCAAACACCTCAAACAAGCAGAGGAAGAGGACACTCCAGAAACATCATCAAAGTACCCCCAACTAGCACAATCACCAAAGAAAATACAACCAAGGGAGTACAGAACCAGACCCCAAACTCCCACAAAGAGTTGAGCACCGAACCACCACTGAGACTCCCACACACAGAGGACCCAACACCGTGCAGAACCAATAACGCAGCAGATCACAAGCTAACAAAGTCCTGGTAAGAACCGAGCCTAGATGGTGACAAGACCACCAGCACATAGTCAAAACCCTAAACAACAAAGGGTGTGGGGAAGGAGGCAACACTTTCACCCCAACGAACCCACCCAAAAACTCCACCAAACACCATTGCCAAGAGGTAGCATAGAGCTGCACGTCACCCAACACCAAGGGGTCACAGAAATGGAAAATTAGAAGCCAGAAGCTAGCCAAGCAATGTTGACAACGCCCAAACCCATCGTAGCCCCCTCCAGGAAGAGCAGCCACATCCTCTTGCAGAACCACGACACCCACAACACAGGCTGGAGAAATCACAGACCACCTTCAAATGGACCTCACCATTTTTAGTATCGCCCTCTTTGTAGCAAACTGAAGCCACCATATGCAGAAGCAGGCCATCAGAAATCCCGATAAAAATAGGGGAAGGCATTCTCCAATGAATACCCACTACATCTGCCACGTAGTCACGAAAATGACCAGCGAAACAAACTAACCACTGACTAGTAGAAAATACCAGAGGCCATCATAACCCACAAGGTCCAATGCCAACATTGTCAGGCCTAGCTTCGCCTTCCTCAACATCCTCTAAGGATTCCAAAAAACCACAGCCGTAGGCACACCCACCTGTAGCCAAACGAATGCCAAACACAGAGCCAAAACCAGGCCCACATCCATCACAACAAGCCAAAGAGCCTCCAGAGCTCTCAAATGAAGACCACCATTGACCAAAGAACCTCAGCCACCAAAGCCCACGTCACACCAGGGGGGAGGCTCCCAATGCCAAAGCTCCATTGTTGCCATCCTCGTCAGGATCTGCATCCTCGCCTTATCAGAATCTAGCAGAATTCAAATTTCCAAATGTGCGCCCAAGCCCGCACCTCTCCATTGTCACCATCCTCATCAAGATCTACATCCCTCAAAAATAAAATGATAATGTTAGTGATAATGTATGTCCCTTTAATTGATTGTCTCATAGGATGCAATTGATTGAAGGAATATCATATTATATATATCAATAATAAACATGGGTATATAAAAATACATTGAGAATAAAATATATTGTGAGATAATGATAATCATAGTCATGTTTCAAGTAATTAATGAATGATAAAAATGTAAGTATGTATAATCATAATAATGCATTAAAATATAGCAACCATAGCTAGAAAAATGCATGATGTGAGAAGTGTGCAAAAGGACTAGAGATATAATGATGTATAGGATCACTACCCCAACATGGAAATTATAATGGTGACACAACCCTTAATTGCCAAAAAAACACTCAAAAATACAACAAAAGTTCCAATGTGGAATCAATGAGAATAAAAAGATATTGGATATGATCAAAGGATAATGATATTTTCTCACATGGGCATGATAATTGTAATTTCGCCCTCTATAGCCAAAATATATATGAAAAGTAAAGAAAATGATCAAATGTGGCATTCATGAGCACATGCACACAATGGGTAGAATTAGAGGCATGCCATTGAGATAGTGGAAGAAGACCCAATCGTGACATGAACCCTAATAGGATCAATAAAATTGATAGGATAGATATGATAAATAACAGAAGGTCCAATAATGGGGAATGTCCCCAAATTATGTAGTAGCCACAATTATAAGATAAGTGATATAGATGTAAATAATCAACTATAAAATAAATGTCACTATGTGAAAATGGGAAAAACAGGATGCCTTTGGTGTAGGACCAATATGATAAATATGTCTACATATATTATTTTATAATTTTTTCTCTGTCTTTTCTTTTTTTTTATTTGTGTGGAACAACGACCTTGAAGAATAAAAGAGATAAGGCTATCTAATAGAATATAATTTGGTCACTATCTCCATGAAGGAGGAGAAAGGTAAGACATGATAAAATAAAACATCTATAGAGAGATGAAATCCACTCCCAAAGAATATAATTGTATTAGATAATCAATGAAATAGGTATCATCTGAAAAAATGAACTTGGAACATATCAAATGATGAAATAAATGCATGCACATCAATCAAAGAATAAACCCTAGGAGTTTTGATAATGCAATATTGTAAATTTAGGATGGAAATACTAGGTTTTGCAATGGAAACCATGTTAGTGTTATAGTAAATCTGAAACTATAGATACAACAATTGGGTTGGGTTGTTTAGCTAGGTTAATCATGCATGTAGATCAGAATCATAATATCCTCTTTTGCTCTATGTAGGGTCAAATTCAATTTTTTAATCTAGTTTGTGTCTTCAAACTCAATCTTTGATGATATATATTTTTTCCTTGTGAACTCTAATAAGACATAAAGACTACTAGACAATGATACCCTCTCTCACACTTAAGTTTTTTCTATCAAATTAGTATAATTAAAAATACCTTGATAGATAACAACCTTTAGAGATATACACAAATTCTAGAATGATTGCTAGGTGATCAATACACATGCACTTGGATGAGTGTGTGTTTAATTATGGTAGATGCAAGAACCATGGACTTTTCTTGAATGTCAATGTATTGATAGATTCTTAGTTTTCATGTGTTGTGTCTTCTTCTATGTGTGTAATGAGTACATGTTGATGCCTTTTTTGTATATGAACATAACACGAAATTATGAATTTGCATAGCCAACTTGGTACCAAAGTGTGAGAGTGGGGACTAGTCAGTTAAATGTTTTATTTTGATTTTTCATTTATAAGGATCAAGATTGTGACTACAATGGCAACCTCATAACTATAGACATGACTTGGCTAAGACATCTAAATTAGATCAATGTCTAAAAAAATTGAATTATGAATGAAAATTGTATTGACAATTATAATCCTACATATACATCTAAGAAATTGAAATATCACACATTTATAACATAAATAATCAATGAATATAAAATTAAATAAATAAATCCAAATATATATAAGAATACACCATATATTACTATATAAATATATAAAAAAATACCTGAAACTAAATACATAATTAATAATGAAAATTACAATAAAAATACTATTAAAATTATATGTATATATATAATCAAGGAGCCCAAATACTTATTGTACGGCACGGTGCACATGCACGTCAAGCTCTCACTCTGTTCGAGAGAATCTGCACCTTTAAATTCCAACGGAATTTCTCCACGTGCCTTGAAGCCTGATAATGCGGCTTCACGGTCTTCCCAGAAGTTTCATTTGGGGATACTCACTTTTTAATTTCCACCGGCTCTCGATTACGAGAGAAGTGTGAATCATATAACAAATTAAGTGGAATTCTATGGGCGCCGATATATTAGATTCTCTTTTAGCAAAGTTAATTATTTCAATAATCAACTCATTTATTTTAGCTCTACTAAATATTCTTTTAAAAAGGAAAATAAACTTTCTTCAAGCCTACAAATTTTTGTAGCTAATTAATTTAGATTGGTAAATTGAGCTTTAGGTAATTAAGTTTAAATTTAAAAAGTAGATGTTAAATAGAGGGGTATGTAATTTGATGACTTAAGATTAAAGGTATTTAATAATGTTTGTAGAAGGTGTTCATACATTGTTAAGAGAAATGTCCTTTTAGACGAGTCATTTAGAAAAATATATAAAATGATTACAAAAATCAAGTCTTAGTCATGGAAATAATTTTAGGATGAATGTGTAGATCTAGGTTCACTACCCTAACATGGAAATTATAATGGTGACACAACCCTTAATTGCCAAAAGAAAAAGGTCCAATGTGGAATCAATGAGAATAAGAAGATATTGGATATGATCATAGGATAATGATATTTCCTCGCATACGTATGATAATGGTAATGTGGCCCTCTACAACAAAAATATATATGAAAGTAAGAAAAATGATCAAATGTGGCATCCATGAGCACATTCACACAATGGGTAGAATTAGAGGCATACCATTGAGATAGTGGAACGAGACCCAATTGTGATATGAACCATAATAGGATCAATAAAATTGATAGGATAGATATGATAAATAATGCAAGGTCCAATAATGGGGAATGTCCCCAAATTATTTACTAGCCACAATTGTAATATAGGTGATATAGATGTAAATAATCAACTATGAAATAAATGTCACTATGTGAAAATGCAAAAAACATGTTGCCTTTGGTTTAGGACCAATATGATAAATATGTCTACATACATTATTTTATAATTTTTTCTCTATCTTTTCTATTTTTTATGTGTGTGGAACAAAGACCTTGAAGAATAAAAGAGATAAGGCTGTCTAATAGAATATAATTTTCTCACTATCTTCATGAAGGAGGAGAAAGGTAAGACATGATAAAATAAAACCTCTATAGAGAGATGATGATGTAGAAGCATCTAGTGGTGTAGGCCAATCTTGCATCACCCAAAAAATATTTTTCCTTATTTTTCTTTAGTGTTTTTAGTCCCAAGATGGTAGTTGAGGGGTGTAAGACAATTAGAAGTTAGAAAAGGTGAAAAATGATCACTTACTATTTTTAGTAAGTCGGCCTAAACGGGATTGTATGGACCTGAAAATTTACACCAAGAATTAGAACTGAAAAGCATTTATGCTGGTAGAAGAATGGTCTCGATACCATATACAGTTTGGGAGATATCAAAGTTTATGTCTCGGAGAATTTCTCCAATGCAACTTCAAATTCAAATTTGAAAACCTTAGAAGCCCCGAAACAACTTGAAAAGTGGACAAAATGATCTTTAATCATTTAAGCATTGTAGATCTCTTCGAGAGCTTTCCAATGCTATATTATAATACAAAATTGAACGCCTAGATCAAAAGTTATGGCCCCAAGAAGCTGCCTCACTAAAAAGTGAATTTCATTAAAATATCTTCCTAGGAAAGAAATCAAATGACGAGACATTTGGCGCCAAACAAAAGGGAAAGTTACACTTTCTAGAACATTCTAGGGTGGTTATTCGGTAAAATAAAAGGGTTAAGTAGGGGTTGTAGAAGTTAGCACCATTAGTGCAAATTATGGCTTTGAATAATAGATCTTCTTTTAGAGTTGATTTTGTTGTAATGAATCAAGCCCATGAGGCTATAGCCTTGTAATTTTTGAATATGTAATTTCATCTTTTGAAAATAATCAAAAGTGGGTTGTATTTTGTCTTGCATTTTCTATTTTGATATTTGTTATTGTGTTTTGTGTGGATTTTGGGCAATGTCATCCTCATTAGAAGACATCCACTTCCAAAGTATATAATTGTATTAGATAATCAATGAAATAGGTATCATGTGGAAAAATGAATATAAAACATATCAAAAGATGAAATGAATGCATGCACATCAATCAAAGAATAAACCCTAGGATTTTTATAATGTAATGTAAATTTAGGGTGGAAATACTAGGTTTTACAATCCAAACCTAACGCTAAACATGAGATGAAATGCCAACCATATTAGTGTTATAGTAGATTTGAAACTATAGATACAACAACTAGGTGGGGTAGTTTAGCTAGGTTAATCATGTATGTAGATCAAAATCACATTATCCTCCTTTTTCTCTGTGTAGGGTCAATTTTAATTTTTTTGATCTAGTTTGCACCTTCAAACTCGAGCTTTGATGATATTTATTTTTTCCTTGTGAACTCTTACATAATGATTACTAGACAATGATAACCTCTCTCACACTCTTAAGTTTTTTCTATCAAATTAGTATATTTAAAAATACATTTATAGACAACAACCTTTAGAGATGTACATGAATTCTAGAATGATTTCTAGGTGATCTACATGCACTTGGATGAGTGTGTGTTTAATTATGGTAGATGCAAGTATGAACCATTGACTTTTCTTGAATGTCATTGTATTGATAGATTCTTAGTTTTCATGTGTTGTGTTGTCTTGTATGTGTGTAATGATTACATGTTGATGTCTTTTTATATATGAACATAACACCGAATTATGAATTTTCATAGCCAACTTGGTACCAAAGTGTGAGAGTGGGAACTAGTGAGTTAAATGTTTTATTTTGATTTTTCATTTATAAGTGTTGGAGCACCCAGAAGCAACTACACACCAAAATAAACCTTCATGAAAGAGAAGCAAAAAAAGATGTTATTTCACCAGAAATGAAAAGAAAGTGTATTGAGAAACATGAAAAATCTAATGTACAAGGTGCCTTAAAAAGGTATGAAAAAAAGATGATGGATGAGAAACTTCCCAGTATGGGAAAAAACTACCCTGAGTAACAAATGCACTATTAACCCTAAGTAAACTTAAGATTTAAGTGAAAATATTCACACTAACACCCCCCCTTAATTGAAACTTAGGGAAACTAAAAAATGCAAAAATGCAATATGGGTCTTGGCGACACAACCATGTTAGGTACCCATTTACAGTGCAATATCTCACAAGCAGAGAAAAGGAGAAAAAACCTATTGGAAAAAACCCATCTCCAAAAGAGAGAAAAGAAAACAAAAATGATACAAGGATGGAGGACTCAATCACACCCACTCAAGGACTACATACATCATGTAGATACAATCAACAACAGCCCAATAAGAGGGAAAGAGAGAGGCTATATAGCCCCCCATGATGTGTAATCACCTACAAAAATGGTAAGTTCCTAAGACAAAACATGATCCAACGTCAATAAAAAACTTGTCTCCCTTTTGGAAGAAACAAAACCAAATACAAATTCAAGTATGCATCCCATTCTGTATAGGAATTGAAAGAAGGAAGCATGACAATGTATGATGATGTTTTTGGAATCTACTGATGTGTCACTAAGACCTTGGAAGATGATGCAACAAACCAATCAGGAACATGCCCAATCACAATAGAAAGTGAGAAACAAGGTACCATTGTAAATGGATGTTGAACAATATCCAAAGACTAAGATAGTTTGACAACATTTGTGCAATAACTGTCATCAAAGAGGAGAGATAACCCCTTAAATGTGTCCTCCAAATCTAAAATGTGAGACTCCACAAACAAGTAACCAACATCCAAAAAATAGGAATCCTAATCAGGAAGACAATGAGAAACATGTTGCTCAGGAATGATGGAAGTACTTAATGAAAGTGGATCAACTATCTCTAGCAAAGAATCATGAACCTTTGAAGCAACCACAACCTTATCTAAAGTCTCCAAAACCTCCAAAGGATCACAAGCATGGTTTATCTTCTTTAAAGAATAAAAAGACACATTGGTATTGGAAGGAGGTTCATTGAGACATGGCAGAGTATCAGGGTCTCCATAAAATTATTGAATGTAAGTCCAAAGAGCATGAGGGCACTTAAAATGAACAAGTGAATCAAAAAAATCCTTGTCATTTATATGCTTAAAAATAACTCCAAATATTCTAGCCCTAAATACTTCCCAAATTATATACCTACTACTATCTAGAATAGGGACTTCATTATACAAATACGACAATAGATTAAACTCACTAAGATGAGTGAGAATAAAATCACTCTGTTGCCTAAATTTCCCTTTCTCCAAAGAAACTGTGATTGAATTCTTTAAAATAATTCAAAGAAATTGCTTTCAAAACTTCCTAAAAGAATTAAACATGATTTGATACCAAAAAAAGATGTACCCCATTGATTGATTTCCATGCTAATACCAAGCAAACTCCACCAAGCACCCAAGCAAGAGAGGACCTCTTTTCAATCTTTGAGTCTTGGTCACAACAACCAAAGACATTGCAATGCTATTTAAATAGCAAAAACATACCCCAAGCTACCAATGTGGGATAAACATTTTGTAGCTAAGTTAAAAAAAATAGTGAATTAATTTTACACCTAGCGAAAAAATGGAAACCCTAAATGAATATTTCAAACTTATTTTGGATTCACTCACTGATGCAACTCATAAATGTTTCATAGAAGTTGAGTTGTAATATAATCACTCAGAAATGTAGGCAACCATAAACTGCCCCCACTTCATTACCATTTCCTCAACATATTTTGTCTGGTGCTCCTCATTTTCCATTACATAATTTAGTTGAAGACCTTAAAAAGACTCTTGCTAATATATCCTTATGGCATCTTGTTCAAACATCACCTACATACAATTGGGTATTTTGAGAAATGTTGCAAATAGAACAAGAGGAGATCCAATCTTCTATGAAATTGAATGTTGTAGCATCCTACTTTGGCCATACCCAAGTCACATAGTCAGAAATCACATTCCCTAAAAATGAATTACCCTCACTTGAAATTCAAAACAAAAATGAATCCTTGATGATAGAGGTGATCATTAATTAAACCACAATTAGGTACACTCTCATAGATAATGGAGTAGGTCTTAATGTTTGTAGCATTGACCTCCTAGATAAAATTGGCATGGACAAGAGGCTTATTCAACATAATGATCAATGTTAATATTTATGGCTTTGACAATGTTATTAGCCAACCATTAGGAATGATCACATTACCTTTTGGGGTCAGACCTATAGTGTTTCCTACCCCTATCCATATCATGCCAAGACCTCTTTCATACAATCTTATCCTAGGGAGACCATGGATTCATGCTAGGAAATTAGTCCCATCTACTCTTCACCATGAGATGAAATTTGAATACAACAACAAGATATACACGATTGAAGCAGATGAATGAAGCTACAAATAATATGATCATAACACTTCCAACTCTCCTAGTGCTTTCATTCCAAAATCAAAAGTTAAACCTATAAAATTTGATATTAATCCTAATTTTCTTTCACCTACAAGACAAATCTTTAGCGATAATTGGAGGTCACTATATTTTATGCCTCGTTTCAATGAAGAATCCAAACTCTTTCCCTCAAAGTATAAGGAGTCATATACAAATGATCCATTTGCAAACACAAGTTCTAGTGACAATTGGGGTTCATTAGATTTTACGCCCTCCTTTATGAGAAGGTCGAAAATCTCGCAATCTAAACCAAAACAACCTTGTGTTTCATTTACTCAACTTGGTTCTATGTCAAAAACATTACCCCATGGTGGTGATGGGTTCTATTTAACTCCCATCCCTCATCAGAGGATGATGCATAACTTTAAGAAACACAAAAGGGATTTGTGTAGATCATTAAGAAGCCAATCTTTCTCAAAAGTATAAACCCCCTTCATCTAAGTTGAAATATTTTTATGGTCTTAGATACAAACTCCCTCCTAAACATGGATACAATGAAAACACAAAGAAAAATGATAGAGAAAAAGTACCATACTCTTTCAAGAAAGATATAGGTTTAACAAAATTATATCCATTTTCATCTAGGGCCTTATCATTTAGTGTGTTTATGACATCTTGTGCAAAGACAAGAACATCTTCTACTATTGATCAAGAGGGTATCTTGTTGAGACTCCTCCAATATCATTCGATATCTCTCCCTTTAAGAACATGAAAGAAATTTTACTACAAGAATTCATTTTTTACGTATCATAGAGTTCATGGTCATTCTACTAATGAATTTAAGGCTTTGAGTAAAAAAATTCAACTTCTAAAGGAGTGTGGTAATCTTCCTTATGTTGAGGCACCTAATTCCTCTAATTGATATTTATCTTCACTCTAGCATGTTTCCCATCAATTAGGTCATCTCGTCCTTGTATTGCACTAAGTTGGAGCAAGGAGTTAGGTAGCCTTTTCCTTGTATGTCACTTGTTGTTGTCTCTTTTGGCTAGTTGATGACTTTCCATATATATAGGAGCAAGGTTGTGATGTGGATCACATGCCTTCAGTTGGCTCACATGTGACATACTGAGTTATGCAACCCTTTTTCATGATGTAGTATTCAGAAACATATGACTTGGCATAGGGATTTTTGAATAAGCTCTCATATCTTCTTCTACTTTAAAGTATAAATTTCTCATAGCAATGGTGTTAGCAACTGGTTTAAAGTGGGGGCATATATCGACACTCATGTTTCACTATGCAATTTTCCTTAATCTTAAAATGTGTCCTTTTCTTGGTGGTGTCATTGTGTTTGATTTCCTCTGAGAGCATTATATTCCTTTGAATTTTGCTCTCTTGGAGACATTAGGCGCAATGTTCCATAAGAAGGGACTTTGCATTAACTCAGTAAATCCCTTTGAATGTACCTTACACTATTTTACATTTACAATAACTATTATATGGCCACCTTGCATAACACACTTTGCTTTCCTATAGAGCCATCTTGTTTGTTCATGAGTTTCAAGCATATGAAGCTTTGCTTGCCTGATGGAGCTCAAAATTCATTGTTGTGTGCTGCCTTATCAATTTTATCAAGAGGTATAGATTTGGTATGGTTGTACGTATGGGAATTGAACTTAGGTGTGACTTTCCCATAGCCGCTTTCTTGTGTGTATGGGTGCATACAGCCACATGTGCATGTGTCTCACCTTTCTAGGGGTTCACTTAGTGGATGACATGAGGTTCCACTAGCCCTTGTGAACATGCACTTGGTTTCCATAGTGGACATTGTGTTCCACATATACGCCACCCTTTTTGGATACTCACCCAACAAACATCCTAAAGTTTTGTTGTGTCAAAGTGAGTGTTCATTTTAAACAAACAAGCTTAAATCTGATCCACAACGTGTGGGAGAAATGGTCAAAGCTTGATCTAGCATTTATTTCTTTCTCTTTTTTATTTATCTCTTTAACATTGCATGTTTACGTTGTCTTACTACATATCATACATCTTGTGTGTGTCCTTTTGCGCTTATGTTGGTTTAACATAGGATCTTGGATCCTGGGGGATTGAGCACCCCTTGATCTTTTCCATTTTATACCATCCACATTGGTACACTTGGACCCCTCTTGAATGTCTACTTTAGTGTGAGTTTGAAGCAATTTCCTCCTCTCACTATTTAGTGGGGACTAAATGTAGTGTAGAAAAATGTATCTCTTTACATTTTCACACTTAATTATGGAATGATTAACATTAAAATGAACCTAATGTTTCCTTGATCTAGTGTTGTAATGTGTTTTACACATTCACATTAGGTTTAGGGCCCTTTTAAGCTAAATAGATGTAATTTTTCCTTAATTTAGTATTGTAAATTGTATAAATTTACATCTTAAAATTAAGTTTTGGGTCCTCTTGCATTTATGACCCTAATATAATATTAATAGGCCCCTAAGACCGTTTATTATGCATGTAGAGGCTTATTTCAACCAAGATCCTGACATAATCAACAAATACACCTAATATTCTAACTCCTTGACATTTCCTTTGCCTAAAAAGACCTGATGGGACCCATATGCCACCTTGGGCATATGAGTCCCACCTAGATGGGACCTATATCCCATCTATGGTGTATGAGTCTGATTTGGCCCCTTTTTAAGGTTTTGAGCAAGAGATCAGGGTTTTGGATTCAAATTTCATGAATGATGACATTTGGGATCTAATAAATGATAAATTAGATGAAGTGTTTATATAAACAAGGTTTCAAATCATTGTTTCTTCTAGCAATCATAATATGAACCTAGCAATCAAGATTCAAGCATCCTAAGACTTCACAAGAGAATCAGAGAGTATTCAAGATCATTTCTAAGGCATTCAACGATAGATTTCTTCATCATTTGTTGTATCAAGTCAAGATCCATCATCATATCAAAGAAATAATGTATAAAGAATGTTATTAAGCTAGTGTTGTGATATAGTATTCAAGATCAAAGTTAGGCATTGTTTCATATCCAACTCAAGATCAAGATCTAAATTCTTCATGACCACTTCATGCTAGATTGTTAATCTCCATTTCAAGACATCATTAATGGTATCATTGTTCATGTTTCATTTTTTCATCATAAGGTTTAATTACCTAAATGGGGTTTGACTAGGGAAAGCCCCTATTCCCTAAAAATCAACAAGTTTTTCTCTCTCTTCATGTGTGATTGCAAATCTTGGTGGTTTAGAGCTTAAAGACCCTTTCAAGACCACGTTCCAACATTGAGGAAAGTTGTCAAGGCTATCACAAGGTCAAGTCATGTTCATGGAAAGTCATCTACAAGGCCAAATTCAAGGTTTAAAAATTAGAGGTTTGACAGGAGGAAAGCTAAATGAAATCACCAAAGAATACCAAAATTTTAGCCAAACCTTAATATTGGGACTAAATCACCACTTGTGGCATATGAGTTTGATTACTACCTTTTTCCAAATTTTAGGAGATCTAGATCATTCAATGAAAGATTCTAGTTTTTGTATAGAAACCCTAGTTAGGCACTAAATCACCCAAACTGACATATGAGTCCCAGTGAGCATTAAAAGTTAGAATTTCAAAATTTTTCAAATTTTTGTGATCACATTTTTCTTCTAGGTACCTTTTTGTTCATTTTTTAGTTTTTTATTTTGTATTTTAGTTTCATATTCTATGTCATATAGTTAGCTTTTCACATTACATTACTTTCTTTCTTTCCAAGGCCTTTTTTTGGGGATAAACCCCCTTTATTCCTTTAATCACACCCTAGGACACCCTTCTAGTAGATCTCTTTCCCTTATTCTATCCTTGGATTGAGATCTCTAAGGTTTCCTTGAATGAAACTTGAAGGAAATTGGTGGTTCTAGCTCCCAAAATATTGGGACACTATTTACTAGGTTTTAGTGTCAAACAAAACCATACTTAAAATCCTAAAGAATATAGTTATCAATGAGTGTGGCCATCACTGGCACCTTGAGTTGAACCCAACATTATGGCCATATCGTAGAAGCATTCACACTCCTATAGGTTCCACCCCATGTCCCCTTTTCTATGGTTTTGAAGCCATTCTTCTGATCAATTTCAAGTTACAATCATTAAGGGTATCTAGCAATTCTTTATTGATGAAGAATACTAGAAAATATCTAGGCTACATGAGTTAGAGTTATTGGATGAGAGATGTTAGATGATACTAGATCATCTTCAAGGATATCAAAACCATCTCCATCATATTTATAACAAGATTCTAAGCTAGAAATTTTGATATTGGTTCTCTCATGTTGAAATAAAATAGAAGAATCAATCAGATAGAGAAGTCATGCAAGTTTGAGCCAAACTAGTTGTGCCCTTACATCATTATTGTTGTCTATGGATATGACACATAACAACTTGCCACTTTTGAAGGTGAAATGCTTCCAAAGACCATCTATAACATGCACCTTCAAAATTTTCACACATGAATCTCACAAAAATATCAAAAATATAGAAAGATTTGCAAAAAAAGCAAACAAAATGTAAAATTTAAAATATAAAAATAGAAATTCAAAAAATTGAAAAAAAAATAGTAAAGAGAAATAATTCATCAAATAATGAAAACAAATTCAATGGTGATTTGGGTAAGTACCATGATGAAAACTAGCAAACAAGTGTCATGTGTAGTAGGCCATTTCTCTTCCATCTACCATCATTTTATTTAGTTTTTCACTGCATCCACAATAACCCAAGCACATGCTCCTTCACCTCAAAAATTTTACTTTTTCCCATACAACCATAATAAAACTTGTAACACCTCTCATGGCTTGAAATTGGTTGATGTTTAGCATTATGTACTTTCCATACCTATCCATAATAATGTTAGTCCAACTAATTCTTTTTCATAATTGATCCTATACATGACTAGGGGAAATCCTTGACCTAAATTTTTAGATGAGATCCTTGATGTAATAGTAGAGGATAAATTAAACAATTAATCTCACCATGAGGATCACTCATTAAAAAATTTCAGCCATGATAAGACAATTCAACTTCCCTTATAAAAAATCCGTGATCCATAATAATCTTTATATCCATCAGATTCCATAATAAACTATCCCTTTTTTATACCTACACTTTGATTTGAAAAAAATAAAATATCTTGCAAAAAATTGAGCTTAACAAATCATGAAAAAATAGGTGAGCTATCACACTAGCCTTCAATCCTAATCAATCAATTTCCTATTCAATATCATCTATCCTTACCAGCGATAATTTTTCCTATATAGGGTGTTGCATCCTTCAAACCAGACTAGACATCTTATACGAGATGCCTCATTCCTGAAAATACACACCATCCTTCGAAACCCTATCTAGAAACACTCATCTTTAGTAGGAAGATCTAAATGGCTATTGACTTATTTGTTCTAGTAAGTCATACCTTTTATCTAATTTATCTATTGTCATATTCCATTGTTACTCAAGGATATCCAAAAGTGATTAGAGCAGTGAGGATAGATCATGACCATTTATCTTTTAAATATTTTTGGTAGTTTTTCTTCACAATATTGTTGGGGCAACAAAGTTCCTTGTGTGTGATTGGAATTTTATTTGACATAATCAAAACATACCATGCAAGTCAAAGGTCATCTAACACTTTCTTGCATTAGGACTAACATGCTTTGTGGTTATTTCTCACATATTCTAATAGGGTTCTATTGTCACTAGTATGAGTCATATCACTCCTTGTCTACAATTTGTCTATCTACTCAAAGGGTTAACATTTAGATCACCTTGTTCTTTCCATATCTTCGTGTATGTTATCTATTTACAAAACAAAAATGCTCTATGATGATACTTGTGCAATAATGAAATCTCAAATTTTGTCCCACCAATCCACTTCTAGTCTCAATCGATTCCATGGAATCTCATGGTATCCATTCTATCCTAATGAATCAATCAAGTATCCACATCCAATATTGGGTATGTGCAGGATCATCATGGAAAACAAACTTAAGTGGCAAAAAATTAGAAAATCAGAGCTAGGCAACTTGACGTAAAAATTTGAATAAGTTATCTATGTTATTTCAAAAATATGTAGAAAATTGAATGTAGTTTCTAAACTATGAGGCTTGTTTAAAAAAAAATGAAATCTATTTTGTGAAAATTTGAAATTTCAATGCAAGAATACTTAAATTTCAGTGGAAAAATAAGAAGTAGGTGTATGTCCAATTAACCTAACCACAATAAAATGATAATATTTTTTTAATATTTTGATATAAGTAGAGAACTCATGTCCCGGATGTGATGCATATTTTTGTAATTTGTTTCCAAGTAAATAATTAATTATGACTTTTATTACAAATTTTAAAAAAATATAAAAACTTGTATGTCCTACCACCTTTTAACTTGGTCAAAACTTCATGAAATTCAATTTTTCTTTTTTAATCCTATAGTATGTGAAGCATATAATGTGACACATGTTTTGATTCAAAAATGTGATATTGTTTGAAATTTATAAATGTTTTTCAATGAGCCTATCAATTAGGACTTTAGTCTAATTTGAATAGAAAATGAATAATAATTACTTCTTAAATTCAAAGTAAATCATAATTTATATTGGTGGAAAGCTGAGAATCTCCTTTAAAACCCTTTCGCTTCATCAATTTTGGGTAAAAAGAAAGTCACCACATACCCATCATATTGCCACTTTTGGCCCACCATGATCCCGCAAGACATACCCTATTGATTGAACTAATCATTCTTCACTTATTAATAATATTTTCCTCTGGATTGTTAGAAAATTGGGCTTAATTTCTAGATTTTTTGCCCAATTTCTTGAGGGGGAAACTTATTATCCTATTGTGGGCAAAGAATGCTCGGGAATGAGCATGTTTTTCTTCATTTTTCTTTGAAAAAATGTTAAAAATCACATTGTATCAAAGATGGGAAAAATCTAGACAATATAAATTATCCTGAGCCTACAACAACATTTTCTTAATAATTTCCATCTAACCCTAAATTTATTCTTCCTCACATCCTTATAAATAAATAATTTTAATTATTTAATTATCATAATATTCCTATTTCTCTTTATTTCTTCATTAATTAAATGACTTTAAGTTTTAAATTTATTCCTCTTCCTTGATTAAATAATTATTTTTAATTATTTAATCCCTAAGCTAACTTCACTTGCAATTAAAATAAATATATTCATTTAATTAATTATTGATATGAGGTGGAAAATAAATAAATTTTATTTATTTATTTTTGAAAACTTGACAAATCTCTTCTTTACTTACCAATTCCATTTTCTAATTTTATTTTCAGTTAACTCTTTCATTTCTTTATTTCCTTTTCTAGTTAACTTCCTCTTTCTTGTAGTTAACTCTTCCACCTTTCACATCTCTCTCTTTGGTTAACTCTTACATTTTCACATTTCTTGATTCACTTATCTCTTCCATAATTTTTCTATTTCTATCTTTGAATGAGAAACTTTCCCATTCACATCTTCTCATTGAATCTCGTCTTTTGACTGTCTATCAAATCTTGATAGTCGATAATGCCGAAATCTCCTATAAATTTAAATTTCATTCCTCCAAAATTCAACCACATTCTTTGAAATGTCACTATCAATCATCTTAGAAAAGTATATTTATGCACAATAAATTTGAGACCTACATTCCCATTTTATAAAGTGAGATGGAGAAGAGCAATGAAAGTGAAATAATGGTGATGTATGAAAGTATTCCATTATTCTAATTTATTTGATTTCTTATGTCATGCTTATTCTTCATTGATAGATTAGGATCTTTTTCTTGAATCTCATAGTTTTCTAGTTGTTGTCTAGGGTTTTAGCAACTAACTTGATTTCTCCTCCTCTTACAATCTAAAGCTCTAATACCATGTTAGAGTTTATAGTGAACCCCACAGCTCCAAAAAATCGCCTACAACCAAAATGCCCATTGTAAATGAGATCACAAAAACTTATTTACTATCAAATTAAGAGAAAATGATTGAGTCCCCACACAAGCATCTGGTATTGAAAATAGTGTATAATTAAACTTGTTAATTGAACACAACATGAATACATGGATGGTTACAATGTACAATAATGAATGCATATAAGAGAAACCTAGATTAGGCTTTGATTAGATTGTGACAAGTGTCGCTATCTTATGCAATGAGACAACTTAACCTATAAATATCTCAATCTAATAATAAAAAAACTCTTAAGTTTAGCTTAATTAATTAAAGTAATAAGAGAAGGAAGAATTAATTAATGATTAACTAATTATCAAATGATTAAATCCTAATTACTTTGACAAAAATTACCTCTCAATCAAGATTAGTTTTTGATGAGCTCCTTATAAGTCACCTTGTTTTTATAATCTACTATAAGGAAAAACTTATGGATGAACAACATATCTTCCAAAGCTTTGAACCTTACACTCTAATACTAATTGACATAATTATGATAGGAGGATCCAATGGACTATTTAGTGATGTATCCCACTCTAAACACAAAAACATAAAAAATAGAATACAACAATATTGATGTAGATTTATCCTAGGAAAACCCAAAAAGAGGAAAAAAATCTAGGCTCAAATTTTTTCATAGTTATTAATAATTCTCCAAAATAATTAGAAATCACCTCAATGGCATACAATGTTTCACCCTTATTAATAATATATAAAGCCTTCATAGTCCATTTTAAACTCTCAAATTGCCACTTGTACTTATGTTTCTCCCTTACCTCCTCCTCTCCTAAATGGTTAATGAAAACTCAAATATATACCAATTTTCATCCTCCTTAATAATCTATGTGAACTACAAGGTGGTACAAAGTCCTAAACTTTTGAAACATATATAGTAATCCTAATTTTGAAATTAAACACAAAATAACAATAAATAGATTTCACCATGTCTAGTTTCATCTCTTGTTGCCCCAATAAGCCTTCTTATGTTGTACTTTCCTGTCACACACTCTAATTTCTCTAGCACTAAAAGTTATTCTATAATTGTAGAAGTCTACCTACTTTATTTTGAAATAACTTGCTATCCTTGACCCAATGATCATAAAATGTTGATATATCCTCTCACATAATTAGTGTAACTTCTAATAATTGTGTACAATCCAACCACAATGATGTATGATTTCTCTATTATTCCAAAGATGCTCCTACTAATCATTTTTTCTCTACACTCTTTTCACCATTCATGAATATTTCAAAGAACATTAAATATATTGAAGATTTGGGTGAAAGTTGAAAGATATGTCTTATTTTGGGCCACCTTATTAGGACAAATATAAATTCAAGGGGATCATATATAATTACTTCTAAAATTTTAATTTGAGTACCGAGGAGATGAGATCAATTTGGAGTGTAGAGGTAGAAAAGATATAGATGTTAAATATAACATTTTCCTCAAACCATGTTATATGATGTTGAAAGATGATGGTTAGATCATGTGTGTCACCTACATGGTTAGATATACAACAAATTGCAAGGTGTTAAAATTTTCTTTTACAAATTTAGAATAAAATTAATCAATTTTTATTAATCTTGTCCAAAAATAAAATCTATAGCCTAAAAATAAAGTTTTTATGTTCCATTGTTCAAAATTTACATTCTTCATATGTTCAATATTACGAACATGGTTGAGATACATTTTCTCACATTTTCAAAATAGTTCTTACCATAGAGAGAATCAACCGTGATACAATACTTGAGAAGAACTTGTTAAGCCTCTCAATACTCAATGACATAGAAAATCAACTTGATGGAAAGCACAATAATTTATTAATACAAATCAAGTAAGCTGATAGTACCCTTATCTTAAAGAAGATAACAAATGCCCCAAGTGCCTTAACATAAACTATAAATTTATTTACATCAGCTCAAAGAAAGTTTCTTATTACCTTTAATAATATAATATAACAGAAAAATAAACCCAACAATAAAAATAAAACCCAAATACAATCTAAAACATTAAGAATCTGAAAACTCGTAAAACTTATCAAAAAAAAATTATTTAAAAAAATCCTTATGATCTAATACTTTGTAACAAATATAAAATTTAAAATATACATATACATGTGATGCTACAAAAAAATCATTGCAATCGAAAACTTTAAAACGAATTAAACATGCGAGCAAGAAAAAGTGACTTGGTAAATCATTTCAAACATCTAGATGCCATATTGTTAATTGGTGCCGGCCATGCTTTCAGAGGAAAAAGGAATTTGTAAGAAGTGGAACACATTTTCCATTCTTGTAAAGCTATTTACTGGGGACAGATACTTTATGCATGTCATACGTCAGACGCAGCGTGTCCAACTTTTCTTCCAATGTCACATGCATATTCCAGGAAAACATCTAGAGAGATCTGAAATTACATACAGTCAAAAAGAGCCCAAGACTGGTACATTCCTTGGAAGTGATGTCAAACAACCCAAATTTTTTATTTTGTCCAAAAACAAAGCCTATAGCCGAGAAATTCAGTTTTTATGTTTCATAGTTTCAAAATTACATTTTTCACATGTTCAACACCATAAAAAAAATCGAGACATCTTCCCTAACATTTTCAATAGTTCTTACCATAGATAGAATCAACATTGATACAATAATTAGATTTTTTTTAAACATCTCAATCCTCAAAACACTAACAATCAACTTAATTAAGAACATAATAATTTATCAGTACAAATTAATTAAGTACATAACACGCGTATCCTAAACAAGATAGCAGATACTTCAAGTGTCCTGATGTAAAGCACATTAGCTCAAAGAAGTTTCTCATAAACTTTAACAACTTATCATAAACAGCTTAGATGAGACCCAGCAATAGAAATAAAACACAAAATACAGTTTAAAACATTGAAATAGGTGTCATACTTCTAATGGGTGGCGGGCATGCTTTCAAAACTAAAAAGGAATTTGTAAGAACTAGAACACATATCCACTGTCAGAAGCTATTTACCGGGCAAATTTCTTCATATGACCACTAGATGCTTCATCACTACACGTCTCTTCCAATGTCACAACTCTCTTCCAGGAAAACACAGTGGAAATACCTGAATTTCCACATTGAGAACTAATGATATATAATTAGATGGCTTCAAGCAAATTCACGGTCAGCAATTCATTGCCAGTGGGAAATTCACCAATTCACCCTCATGGAAAACTAAAAAGGAATTTTGGAACTAGAACACATATCCACTGTCAGAAGCTATTTACCGGACAAATTTCTTCATAGGACCACTAGATGCTTCACTGCACGTCTCTACCAATGTCACAACTCTCTTCCAGGAAAACACAGCGGATAAAAATATTCACATTGATCAACAAGGTCTCGTGGTGAGCAGGAGATAGGAGACTGTCATTATATTCACATGTGATAAAAATACAGAGTTAACATAGCTGCAGGGGGATTAGTACATTCAATGAAAAACACAAGGCAAAGACTAGAAATTTGCTTTTTTATAAGACACGCTTATAATCTTATTAATTCTGTATACTCCATGCCTAATTCATGTTATGAAAATTAACCAATCAGTCATAATTTGTCGTTAGTAATTGGAGTCAAAAATATATAAAAAAATTCATTAAACTTGGGCTTATGAAAATATTAAGTAGATCTGTATTTATTCTAATTTAATTATACAATATAAAAATTTACATAATTAAAGATATAGAGGTTTTATATTTCTAACATTTATGTGATTACAATGTTGTTTCTTGGTGTTTTTTTCTTCCTAAGTATAGAGTTAAAAAACAATAGTAGGATATAAGGTTTTTATAATGACGAGTCTATAAGTTGGATGAAATATTATTAGTTTTTATTATTTTAAGAATGCATTTTCTTCTTCATTTTTGTTTTTCTAAATTTGTTATAATTGTATAATTTAATGAAAATTTGTGAAAAGGAAAATAAGATTTTTTACATGTAATTTTGATTATTCAATTAGATGTATATAAATAAGTATAAATTAGGTTGGATATTAAATGTAAGTTGAATATTAAGTTAGTAATTAAAATATTGGAAGAGTAAATAATTGTAATTAGTTTAATAATAATAAAATTATGCTAAATGGATAGGCTTCTAGAGTATTTTGGATATAAGACATGCAATTACTGCATGTATATTTGAGTAACTACTCATAATTCTACATTGGAACTTTACCCTATTAGAGTGCAAGTTTGATAAAATGTCAATGAAAATCCCTAGGGTTCTATATCACAAACTCACCTAATGTGACATTCTTCACTATATTTTTTATTGGAATTAAGAACTACTAGCATTAATAAATACCTTGTTTGATTTTTCCAATATTGAGATGCAAGAGTAGTGCACCTTGGTCAACCCCTTGAAAATTGGATACTATAAAAATAATAGGCAAGTTCCTAAGATGAAAAATCTTATTTTGATTAGACAAAATCAAATGGTGTCACTATTATTTTTCTCTATAATAATTTATTTTTATAATTATTTCCAAATAGGATAAGTAATGCATGAAACCATCAAAATATAATTAAGAAATCGTGAGCTAAAACCACCAAAAATTTGGTGCCTAAATCCCTTTGGAAAATCCAATCCCAAACCCCACAATGAGTCCATAGGCTAAAAATAATGTATTCCTTACATCTTTCATAATCTCATTATAATTCAATCCCCAACATGGGAACTATTGTTTGTCTTTATTATTTTCAAACTAATATTCTTTATGATGTGTCACAAC
>VDFB02105741.1:0-37239 GCA_007258455.2 Sequoia sempervirens | reverse complement strand
ACTATATATTGCAATTGAAATTTTATTGTCATCTATCAAAGATCTAGTTATTAGTTATGCAAATGTGAAGCAATGCTTTGCGCTTCTGAAAGATGTGCAATGCAATGTAATCAATCTATGAATATAAACTACAAAATTATAAATTAAAAGTTCAAAACATAAAATGTCGGTGTTTTATAATCACCATTATTGATCATTTATCAAACTCCATCAGCAGGAACATTTTTTCCGTGGAAGGCAGTAAACAAGAAAATAGTGGTTCAAAAATGAGAAATTTGTCTTCTGCACCAAATGAGAAATATTCACAATATGTGCTAGGAAGGAATAAGTCCATAAAATCGAGTATGCAAGAACCGAGAATTGTAAAATTGGCTTACGTTTGACTTCCAAACACAAATTTTCACACTTTCGGCTGTTCCAACATAAGTCAAAAAGTATATGTATGTAGTTGTAAAGTATACACTTGAATACATGTAACTCATATCTATTGACCCATTAATTTATAATGCAAATATGGACACCATCAATAAAAAGATTTGTATTAATCAAATAGCCATGTACGCATGTACATCAATATATGTCAATATAAGTATAAAATATAGTTACAAAAAAGCCATATAGGCTTACGAGAATGCCATATAGGCATACAACGTCAAATATATCGAATACAAAATATGTACAAAATTGCCATGTAGGCATACAACAAAGGGATCTACATTCAAAATTCATTTCTCTCCATGCTCTGGTTCAAATACAATTTTCTTTCCCTTTCCTGTGCGACCCGATGGTGATAAATTTGTCACTCGTTTCTGTTGAGGGGTGCTCCTGCTGCTCCTCCTACGATTTAGCTCCTGGTCAAGTTTCAACTATTACAATAAGAAGTAAAGACATTAATATATATAGAAATTACATTATAAAAATTAATATATTTAACAAAATTTAATAACTTACAGCCATCTGACGATCATGCTCCTCGAGGGAAATATTTGCACGCTGATGCTCGTGCTCGAGTCTCAGATAAACCATCCTAATAGAAATTAAACTAATAATCAATAATGGTTTTGATTTTCACTAGAACTAGTTCATCTATAACAACGAATGTAAATTGAAATTTAGTAATTTGCCTCATACCTCCTCTATCAGAGCCATCGAGGATTGTATTGTAGTAGAAACATCAATATCCATTGCCCTTGTTACATTTGGCGGTGTTTCCTCGGCTACCAACATCCTAGTAAAATAAAACAACAAATTATTCAATCACAAAATAGTTAATTTAATTTGAAGTAATGCTTTGAGTTTGAATGATGTGTAATGCAACGTAAGCAACAATATGATTATCATTTTTTAAAAAAGCAATAACCTAGGACAATCACATTGAAAAACAAAGACCCTTTAGGACAAATTTTAAGTGAAAAAGTGTCAAAACACAATGTAAAATATGACAACCAATATGAGAAGAAGAGATGATCAAGTCAAAAGGCGCTTTGATAGTAGTCAACTGAGTTAAGTATGACAAATCCAAGTATCACTGTTGCAAGGAATGGAGTAAGAGCTAAATAAAGATAAAACGACAATAAAAAATGATGGAGCTAACTTGTCAAGGGTCTATTCTTCAAAACCCTTATTAAACGCTTGTCATAGTTTAAGATATGCAATAAATGTTTGACAATGGAATTAACCTTTTGAGGATGACAGTGATTAAATTGAGGTCTCCTTTTACCATGAAAAGACTGAATATTCTTTCTTTGGCCCATCATTATGATTTTTAAGTTTCCTCACTTGAGTTAAATATAATAGTCAAGTGTTTATACCAAAGATGATAGAGAAAATAATCATGAAAAGGAGAATATGATGGTGATCAATGACAAGGCAGTGGCACATTTGACAGTCAAAAGAGTAGAGGAATGCATAGTGAACATCATGGTACAAATTATGATATAAATTAAGCCACATGGTTGATGTGCTTTTGAATCCTTGCATCTAAAGGAAATCTTCAACATAGCCACTGCTAAATTTCAATGTTAAGCATTAGTTGCTGGCATTAAAGCTGGTACCTGCAACATTGAAAATTATCCTTATATAAGAATTCCCTCCATCTTGTTGATTGGCTTGTAACACTCTTGATGGTGGTTGTATGAAATCTAATTATGATTCCTCTTCTACATTAGTGGGTTTGTATCCTTGATCTGACCCTTCTGAATTATTAGAATCAAAATCACTAGCTTCCATATTCAAAAATTCCCAACCAACATATTCAATAAATTTATCTAGATCATTAGTAATAGTCTTACAAATTGGTTGCCAATTCAAGTTCATTCTACTTTCATAATACTTTATATCCATGGAGTTCATCCATTCCTTGATGTCATCAAGTGAAGATTGAGGAATGTCGTACATATGGAGTACATCTCGCTTGAATTATTTGAAAACAATAGCCATATCAAATCCCTTTTTCCCAAGTCCTACTCTCTCAAGGTTAACAATCTCAATCTCAGTAATAGTGATTACTAAGAAAGGTAATTCCACCAACTCTACCAAAAAATTTACCATAGGAATAATAAAAGTAGAGGATTTGAAAGGAACTCCAAGAAAACCAAGCTCTCTAAATGCTATATAAAATTCTAGTTCAAAATATTTTTGATGAGGTTGCTCCCATAGCTCTTTTACTCGCTTGACAAATCCTTGAAACTATGTATTGATTTTATTTTTCCTATTCCTCTCTTATTGTTCTTCCTTAATTTCATCAAGATCATACATTGACCTTCTTTCCCCTCCTAAAGTTTGGACCACATCCTTTACCTCCACATAAAACTGGACATCCTTGGTCTTCATGGTTCCCACGCCATTATATGGTTATGCAAATGAAAATGAAGAAAAGTAATCATCTCCTTATCCATTGGCTGGAAGAATGCATGCTTAATGTTTTGATACATGATATCAGCTTCCCTCTTTCTACTCTCATGGTTGAATGTCAAACTGCATAGTGGGCCTCCAAAGTTCTAGCCATCTTTCTTCCTCTTTCCACCAAATGTTGTCCTCGGGTCCACATGTTTTCCAAACTTAATTGGCTTTTGTTTTGTGCTGAAGTTTCTCCCTAAGTCGTCTCAAAGATAGCTCCTCTTCACCTTTCTCAAAGTTCTTCATTGCTACAGATCGTCTTTGGGATCTAGTCATTTGTACCACATGGTTGATGTGCTTTGAATCCTTGCATCTAAGGGATTTAAAACCTTAGGGGCCTTAGATGAGAAAAAGAAGTATTGTTTTTCTTTTCTTTTTATGTGAGGACCTAGTAGTGAGATAAAAGAGGACTGTATAGAAAAATGAAAAAAGAAGACATAAAAATTCATGGACCATACTATATCACCAACATGCTAGCTAACAAGGACATGAATGTAGTAGATTTAGGTATGATAGGGGTATATTGTGTAAGGCATCGGTAGAATATATAAGAATGAAGAAGAATTAATGGATCAAATTAGTACAAATGTTTTCCTAAAATATCTCCCACACCCTATTAGGGAATTTAATCATTTCTAAGCATTTTCCACGCCCTATGGGAAAGTTTGAGGAGGCTCCAATAGTTGAGAGTTTAATGAGTAATTATAACTTCTTTCCATGCAATCATGATTAGTTAGAGAACATATAGGGAAACTTGATGAGCTATGCAACAAATGAAGAGAATATAGGGTATTTTGACCTAGTCTTAAGCATCTCCAAGCATCTAGGAGATATTGAAGGAGTCTTGGCTGATAGATAGGGTCAAGGATAGAAGTTTTATTTTTGGTTACATTGACATCATGTAGGACATCCATAGTATTATTCTTGGTTATGTTGACATCACAAAAAATTATATAGGATGGAGTAGAATGTAGCTCTACCTTTGTCAATTCCATGTTAAATTTTTATTATATATAGCTTGCTAGTGTAGGAATTCTAAGACAAACAATCATAGTAGGACGATTCTTAAAAGCTTGAATAATAACCTAGTGAACCCATATACTCTTATGGCTATATATACACAAATCTAGATTAAACTTAAAATTCATTAGTTAAGTTCTCTTTATTCTATATTACCTCCGTGAATGTTTGATTAAATCTACTCGCACTCGAAGGTGTTCCCTTGAATCCTTCAATAGTACCCTGTTCAACATCCAAAATAACATATTAAAATACCATTCGTAAAACAATGCTATTAACACATGTGTACTAAATTTAGAATTGTTTACTAACTTTACATACCCCACTGATAGGTGTACTGCAAAAATAAGCAGGCTGATGACTAGTATATCCAGGCTCAACGCTATGACCCTACAATTTTATTAAAATAATAAAACTAAATTAGTTAATCTTGCATTTCACAATCGAAATTTAATAAACTAAATTCAATGAACATGTTGAATTTTACCTAACTGTCAATACCATATGCATCATACAGAATGTCAGCTACCCTCTCCATCCCCGTAGATGCATACGGATCAGGCTGCGTAGAAGGATATGGATTCTGCATAGCACCCTCCTGAGGGTCGGTAGGGTCATACGAACAAGTGGCTCCATAAGATCGACACACATGGCCTCGAAGGCCACCACCTGAAGACTCCCCTGGATTGCGCTATACAATGGGGCTAGTGTGGTGGATGACACTCTGAGTTAAGGATGTGATCGCCTGCAAAGTCTCTACATTAGCACTCTCCTTTGCAACTGCAGGCATCACAATTTGCTCAGGAGGGTGCCTAGCAAGATGTCGTCTCCCCTGTCGTGTAGGATCTGGCTGTGCACCGGGCCTATCCTTTGCTGACCCCCCACCTCTCCCCTGAAACTCCCTCATATCAAAATAATTTAGGATTTGGTTCAACACAAACTCACGGTATAATTTCCTAAGAAAATATTGGGGGACTTCACAGTTATTGGACGGTGGGTAATCAAAGACCATATACCATCTGTCATAAAAATGGTTCCTAATCTCTTGGTGGTGGCACCAATGGATAGGAAACCTCTTTACATTGAGGGTGAGATTTTGATTTGTTCTAGGGTCAGTGAATAGAGAGCACAAATCGCCTTTAGTAATCTTTAAATCTTTAACTTGTTTATATGATAATTTGTCTGCATAATATGCCCTTGATGTTTTCCTCCTATTTTGCCATCCATATATTTGTTGGGTAATTGCATCCACATTTTTTAACAAATCCTTCAATGAATCTGCTAGATGTATCCTTTCTGTGGTTGAAGAATTTTGATCACTCAACCTACTAATAAGATCCTCAACTTCTTTTCTATTGTTTTCAATTTCACTCCTCAAATTTTCTTGAGTGCCAGGAGGCTATTGAGAGAATGGTGGGGGAGGTTGATTTTGTTGAGGTTGATTTGGTTGAGGATTTCCTACAAATTAAAAAAAAATCATTCATTTCTAAACTAAAACAAACAAAATCAATTTAAAACAAAAAAATTCATAACAAATACCAAATAAAACTTACCTCTTGCATCTCTTCGTCGTCGTGGCATCATATTTGTGAAGAAAATCCAACTGAAGTTGATGAAATGTGAAGAAATCACCTCCCCAACAACGCGAGCGCGTAATGCAGGGTTTTTGGCCGCGGGCGGAGATGAAAACCAATAAAAACCAAATGACAAATGATATTTCGATTGACTTTTTTTTTTGCTTTTAAAAAGCCATAACGCATACGTGTTATGTGGCATTTTTCACTTTTTTGGCCACAAAAGTGCGACCATCTTGGTGCACTTACCCTTTGGTGAAAATTTGAAATTTCAATGCAATAGTACTTAAATTTCAGGGAAAAAATAAGTAGGTGTTTGTCTGACCACACTAACCAAAATAAAATGATAACATTTTTTCATAAGATTTTAGATATAAGTAGAGGACTCATGTTCCGATGTGATGCATTTTTTTTGTAATTTTTTGAAATAAATAATTAATTATGATTTTTTTATTCAAATTTTAAAAATATAAAAGTTTGTATGTCTAACCACCTTAACTTGGTCAAAACTTCAAAAATTCTTTTTTTTTAATCCTATAGTATGTGAAGCATAGAATGTGATGCATTTTTTGAATTCAAAAAGCGTGATACCATTTGAAAGCTATAGATGTTTTTCAATCAGCCTATCAATCAGGACTTTAGTTGTAATTCAAATAGAAAATGAATAATAATTATTTATTAAATTCAAAGTAAAGCATAATTTATATTGGTGGAAAGCTAAAAATCTCCTTTAAAAACCCTTTTTGTTTCATTAATTTTGGGTAGAAAAAATTCATCAGCCACATAACTTACACATACCCATTATATCACCACTTTTTGGCCCATCATGATCCTGCACATACCCTAAAGGACTCAAGAAGAATCATAATAATGCAACAGCAGACCCAATGCCACAAAACACTGGAAAACTCAAAAACTGGAACAACCCTAGAATCCATAAAGTAACAGTAGATAAAATGATGCCCCCCATAAGAGGGAATGATATGATGAAAGAATCTAGAAGAGAAGAGTATCTTGATGCCAATGCCAAACTGTAACTAAAACTGATCCATAGGAACAAGTACCATGAAGATTCTGGAACATTAACTAAAAATTTAGTGGCCCTCAAACTAAGATGTGACCTAATGCGGATCATTAACCATAGGCTCTCAATCTAAAGTGTGAACTGATGTGAATCTGATATGTGTCAAGCTATAAGCAAGATGTGGCCAAAAGAAACTAAGAAACTAGATACAATCCATGTGAGTTGTCATCAATAATCAAGATAGAGATCAAAGTGAAACTACACTCTAATCAGATTATTATATAAGAAACCCCCCTAATGGAACTTTATATCAATTCATTTATTATAATAACCCATGATTGTAAAAGGAGAGAAAGATAAACATGCATAAATTAAAGAGAAAATGCAAACCTAGTGCATGAAAACAAAATAGAGTGCATGCACAAACCAATTTTCACACCTACCTCCATGATTAAAAATGACCTCATATCAGTGTAGAGGACTGAACCAGCTTTCCAATGCCTTATTTGTTTTCGAAAAATGGAGACCGTATGCAAAAGATATGCCCTCGAAAGCATGAAAATGATGATCTGACTTTGACTGGAAAAAATTGCAACACAATAGAAAAACCAGAAAATCAAACCTACACCACTAGATCGGGCTCAGAACCAGCTTTTCGGCAATATTTTTTTTTCAAAAATCCAAGTTCAGACACAAATGTTATGGCCAAAATACCAAAACTCCTCAAAAAAAGGTTTGGGGTTAAGCCTGGTGATTAGGCTAACCACTAGAATTAACCGCTAGCATTAACCACTAGCGGTTTATTGACAGCAGCGCCCATAACACTGTGTTTTTTTTAAAAAAATCTTAGATTGTGTATCATACCAGGCCGTATGACCTAGAAATGGAAAAAAATTGCCTCCTAGAGTCACTATGTCCAATTTCGACAATTTGGCAATTATTTTTGGGATTTTGGGTGCTCTAAACACAATGGTGAGGTCCATTTGGGTTGAAAACACTCCAAAATTTTAGGTATACTCTAGATCTAGAAACCCTCATAAACTTCAAATCCTCGCAGATCCGACAAATGGAGGCCTTTTTCGACAAAACGAAAGGCAAACCTGACTGTTCTAATAGCTCTAGATTCAATGGAATGCTCAGAATTGATCCAAAATACTTCATAAATAAGCTCAAGGCATGAAACCCTTGAGGAACCCTGAACGTTCTCTACAATGAATTTTTCCAAAAAACTGAGAAGGGGTTGCAAATCAAGGCTCTAATACCATGTTACAAACCAAGATTAGACATGCAAACCAAAAAAACTTCCACAGAAGAGAAAAGAAAATAAAAGCAAAGTTTTGCATAAAGATGTGCAAATAATATTATACAGGAATTCATAATTACATGAGATTATTTTCTTTATAAAAGCAAGTATGCATAACCCTAATCTTATCTTGAGCAACAAGATAAGGATGACAATAATTAACCTAGGAATTAAAATATTACCTAAGTAAACTTATGCAAGAGTAATTAAATAATTAATTACACCAACATGAATCACCACGTGTATACCACTAGTTTATCCTAAAAGTACATATTAAGAACCTTGTTAGTAGTGGCTCACCATTTCCTTTGAAGTGTATTTCAAAGTAGTGCATGGGAGGCACACCACTCCTAGAAGCTACTTACCATGTGTGGTTTTTGGTTGAGGCAATAAATCAAATGGGAAAGGGACTCCTTTGCTTGGCGTGTCAAGACAGTACATTTCCTTGACATAGCCTATTTTTCCATTCCATCTTCAAAGATTAATCATCTCTTAGGTGATGATGGTAATCCTACTAAGAAATACGCACCTGAACTAGGATTGTTCATGTGTGTGAGTCATTTTAATACTTGCTTGGATCCAAAACATTGCAAACAAACATCAACAAGTCTTTTTAAAATTTCAAACCCTTTGGTCTAAGTATTTTGGATGAACCTACAACACTGAGACAATAATTGGATACTCTCAAGAATAGTAAAAAATCATCCCACAAGCTCTCCATTGAATATATATGTCCTTATCCTTTTGATCTGAGCATACTAATGCCACCTTTTCCTAGTCACTAGGATGTACCAAAACTTGATAAATATAAGGGAAAAGGAGATCCTAAAGACCACTTAAGAGAATTTTGTGCTACTACCATGGAATTTGTAGTTGGAAAAATGTACCTTATGAGATTATTCCCTTTAAGTCTAGGAGGAGAAGCTATGGAATGGCTTTCACAATTATCCCCAACCATCAAATCTTTTCAAGAATTGTTGGTAAATTTGTCTCCAATTATAGTTTCAACTATAACCTTAAAGTGACTATGACAAATAATTTTAACACCAAACAAAAGCAAGGAGAATCTTTTGTCATTTTTACAAATATGGAGACATTTAACAAAACGATTACCTTATACCATTTCGTACAAAGAATTGGTTGATCTCTTTTGTCAAAATTTGAACAAAGAAATTGGAAGGGAACTTCACCTCAAATGCTTGGGTTCCTTTGATGAAGACATAGAAATGGAATTTTGAATCGAACAAACTCTTATCAATGATGGAACTATTAAATTTAATAATGCAAAAGATAAAAAAAATTAGGTTCAAGCAACAAGACGCCTTTTTGGGTAAAGAACAAGAATGTAGTCAATGATGGAGTTGTTGATGCAAAAACAACTAAAACCTCATCACCTATCTACAACCTTAAAGTTCCATCTTCATATAAAGGAAAATAAAAACAAAGAAGCTTCCCTAAATGAAATTTTACACCATTGGGATAATCACTTGAATTAGCATTAAAAGAACTTCTTGAAAACAATATTATAACGCTACATGAAATGAAGGAATATAATCCACAAGTCAAACCCCCATGGTGGAATGAGGATCATTTTTGCAACTACCATAGACACAAAGGACATAAGACTAATAGTTGCAATTAACTTCAACATTTAATACAAGACCTTATTGATGATGGTAAGATAGCAATTGACAAACACACTCCTCATAATTTTGATCGCGAGATGTTTAAAAAACCTCTCCCTAAGCATGACAAGGATAAAGGAAAGGCCCTTGAACCTAGTTATGGTGTAAACTATATTACTGCTAAGTATGACTATACCATAAATAACATCAATGAGGCTGATAATCATGTAAACAATTTCATTATAAAAGGAAAATAATTTGATTGCAATATTACTACCCGCAGAGGCATAGTTACCCTTAGAGGTCCCAATTTAAAATTCATGCACCAACTTTGCAATACAACCTCATAGAGCATTTAGGAAAAACGCTTGGGAAAATCTCTATACTTGAGTTGCTATGCCTATCTCTTGAGCATAAAGCTATCCTAGATAAAGCACTTGCTACTGCTATAGTGCCTACATACCTACATGTAGATCAATTCCAAGCTATGGTGGGACACATCACCTCTCCTCACACTCTCACTTTTACTAAAAATATTGATTCATCCCATTGAAAACTGCATAATGCAGCTTTACACATTGACATCCTTGTCCATAATGTCAATATCAAGCGAGTTTTGATAGACGAAGGAGCAAGTCTTAATATTTGTACTCAAGAATTGATCATAAAATTAGGGTTCTCTAAAAATGTATTTGATCTAAAGAAAAAGATTTCCATAAAGGAATATGATGAAGAGGAACGATCGTCTATAGGATCAATTACTCTACCAATCAAAGTTGGCCATGTGGTAAAGGATGTGGTTTTCCAATTTCTTGATCTCCCCCTAACCTATAACATCCTCCTTGGCAGACCTTGGATTCATGCAATGCAAGCAGTACCTTCTACATACCATTAGTGCAATAAATTCCCACACAGTGGTGTTGAAATCACAATACAAGGAGGTCCAAACCCTTTCATGTATTGCCATAATCTAAGTCCTAAAATGGAAATCACAACCCCAAGCAACTGTGAGAAATTTTCTTCCCAAGCATATGTTGATCCTTAGTCCTTAAAAGCGTCCTCCTCAAAATCCAATGAAGTTGAGATCAAAATACAAGTAAAAGAATAAGGAGTAGGAGAATATACCTTGAATCATGCTCTTTGCATTGGAAAGCTACCTTTATCTCCCCACACTTATGGAAAACCACAAATGACTAAGACCACATTAGATGTAGATACTACGATGATTTGTAAATCGACTACTTTCAAAAAATGGGGAGCCCTTTATAATGAAACAGAAGAAGTTGATCTCCTAAAATGGCTATACAAAGATGAAGATACATAAAAAGAACAAACTGAAATAAAGATACCTATTGAACAATATGGTAAAGGATTTGATCTTATGAAACAAATGGGGTATGATGGTAAAAGTCCTATTGGCTTACAGAAAATAGGGTATCTTGGAACCAATACAACATACTCGTACGTAAAAAGTCCCTGGTTTAGGATATGACACGCAAAAAGATAATACCTTGAGTACCGCGTGTACTTCAAGTAAGGAAGTAGAGTTCTCTAATGCTACATAGACGAATGAGGAAAGTGCCATCAATGACTTGATTGACATTTATTACTATGATAGTATCCCTACCCTTGAACCCAGTCATAATATTTATACCCTTGAATCCATTCAAACTCTTGACTCAAATCATGACCCTTTACCCCTGGTTCACCTCGAACTCATTGATTTGGATCAAAAGGGACTGCCACAAGTGGATGTATTTCAAAATGATGAGGCAATCATAAACTTTTTGGGAGCACGAGAAGATACACCTCTTGAGGATCATAAAGTAGGATTCACCATAGAACTCAGTAGTGCAGCTTATTTTGGGGAGGGTGCCAAGCCTTTCAATTGCAAAATTATTGAAAATATAAATAGGTCTTCTAATGGAAACTATTTTGTGGCACTATTAGACCTCAAAAAAGTAAAAATAAAGGACATATCCAATGGTGAAAACCTCTCTGAGGCGCCTGAGGATGGAAGGCTTGACATACTTCCCCTAGCACCCAATCATGAAAAATCATCTATGTTGGTGGAGAAGATAGTACCAACAAATCTAGGCAGATAAGAAAAACCAAAGATAATTCATCTAGCAGAATCATTAACACCTGAAGAGAGAATAGATCATATATACAGTTTTACAAAGAAAGAAAAGTCAACTTTGCATGGTCCTATGCAAACATGTCAGGACTTGATCCAAATTTAGTAATGCATCACTTGTCTTTTCCATCAGGGGAAAAACCTATTAAGAAAAAGTTGAGAAAAATTCACCCGCATGTTGCTCTATTGGTAAAAGTTGATTTACAAAAGTTTATAGATGTGGGATTTATAAGATTTGTTGACTATGCTAATTGGATTTCAAATTTAGTACCAGTTTCAAAACCTGATGGGGGCATCCAAGTTTGCACAAATTTTAGAGAATTAAACAAAGCTTGTCCTAAGGAGGACTTCCCACTTCCAAACATTGACATGATAGTGGATTTAACAGCAGGACACAAAATGTTATCCCTCATGGATGGTTTCTTAGGATATAATCAAATTAAAATTGCTCCTGAAGATCAAATTAAGACAACATTCACTTGTCCTTGGGGAAATTTCTATTGGAATATAATTCCCTTTGGCTTAAAGAACGTCAAAACTAACTACCAATGTGTGATGAACTATCTTTCATGACATTAGGGTATGTGCAGGATCATCATGGAAAAAATAGGCCTTTAAGTGGCAAAAAATTTAGAAAAATTAGAGTTACGCAACTTGATGTAAAAATTTGAATAAGTTATCTATATTATTTCAAAAATATGTAAGAATAGAATTTTTAGCAAATTGAATGTAGTTTCTAAACTACAAGGTTTATTTAAAAAAAAACTATTTGGTGAAAATTTGAAATTTCAATACAATAGTACTTAAATTTTAGGGAAAAATAAGAAGTGTCCGACCACCTAACCACAATAAAATGATAATATTTTTTATAAGATTTTAGATATAAGTAGAGGACTCATGTCCTGATGTGATGCATTTTTTTGTAATTTTTTTCCAAGTAAATAATTAATTATGATTTTTTTATTACAACTTTTAAAATATATAAAAACTTGTATGTCTGACCACCTTAACTTGGTCAAAACTTCATGAAAATCAATTTCTTCTTTTAATCCTATAGTATGCAAAGCATAGAATGTGACATATGTTTTGGATTCAAAAAATGTGATACCGTTTGAAAGTTATTGATATTTTTCAATCAACCTATCAATCAGGATTTTAGTTGTAATTCAAATAGAAAATGAATAATAATTATTTAATAAATTCAAAGTAAATCATACTTTATATTAGTGGAAAGTTGAGAATATCCTTTAAAAACCCTTTTCATTTCATCAATTTTGAGTTAAAAAAAAATTGTCAACCACATACCCTACACACTCATCATATCGCCACTTTTTGGCCCATCATGATCCTACACATACCCATGATGCATACCTATTTGGAAGACTATTTAGATGATTTGTTGGGAAAATCTCATACCAAAGCTAGACATCTAGAGATCATGGATAAAAATTTCACATGATTAGAACAATACAAATTTTGATTAAATCCAAAGAAAAGTGCTTTCAGGGTAACCTCTGGGAAACTCCTTGGAGACATTGTCTCATCTAAAGGAATTGAAGTTGATCCTGTAAAAATAAAGGCTATACTTGAAATGCTTCCACCTAAGAATATCAATTAGTTGCAATCATATCAGGGTCATCCCACAATAACGGGTTACACTTTTTGGCCAAACTTCACATTGAAATCAACATTTTCAGAGAAAACTTCACTTTCTGACACTTATAGTAGGTAAACTATTAGGAATTTGAAAATGATGTAAACTAGTGATTTGTGAGATTTTGTCTATATATTTTAAATGTATTTATTTTTAAAAAAATGAAATTAAATTGTTTTTTTTTTGCATCTCCTTTGATAACTAGTTTTTAATAGTAAACATCATTTTTAAAAAGTGGTGTGTACTTCGGCTCACATAAATTTTTTTCTACAAAGGATAAAATTCTGATTCTATTGAATTTAGGTTGGTAACACAAGTATCTAGTTCTTTCATTTTGTTTCATAGCATTTTGTTGAATATTTTTCTTTTATTTAAGTTTTGAAGTCAAAACATTTATAATTTAGACATAGGTGCACTTTGGCTCGCATAAATTTTTTGGTATGTATTGAATTCAATTTTTATTTTTTTGTTGGAACAAGGACATCAATACCTAGAGCTTATATTTTTTCAAAAAAAAATTCCTCAAATTGACTATTTTCTACAATGATTTTTCATAGAACTTGATGTTCGGTGAAAAACCTATGTACAATAAAACTAAAAAATAAAATAATAAAATAAAAACAAAATATATTAAATTTATAGTTGTTAGAAAGAATGTTTCGATCACTCCAATAATCCAACTTGGTTTATCAAGTTGACTCCATTTTTACCTCCTTCCCAAGCTTCGATAGTAAAAAAACTGCATAAATTTTGAAATGGTGGAGGGGAAGGTGAAAAAAGGGGGTTCATTAGAAGGGGGGAGGGGTTCATTCAAAGGAGGGGTTCATTAGAAGGGGGGTAGTTCATTCAAACCCCCTTCATTAGAAGGGGTAAAGAATTGTAAATTTTTTGATGGGAATTTATAATTTTTCTTCATTTGAAAAATTGTAACCCACTATTGTGTGTTTACCCATAAAGGAAAACTTCAATCTATCCACCATTTTATAGCACAACTTGCAGATAAGTGTCAACCATTTCAGCACCTGTGGCACAAGAATGTTCCATTCAGATGGGATGACAAGTGTGAACAAGCTTTTCAGAAAATCAAAGAGTATCCAATGACACCACCAATATGACAAGCCTTTACTTCTATATATATCCACAACATTGGGGGAACTTTTGGCACAACATTACTCCAGGACAGAAAAGAACATGCAATCTATTACATCAATCATACTCCAGTAGGATATGAGCTCAATTATAGTCCTATTGAGAGAGTTTTCCTTTCTGTAGTTTTTGCTTCATAGAAGCTGCAACATTACATGCTTACACACCAAAAAAAGCTCATCACAAAAATTGATCCTCTTAAGTACCTCTTGAACAAAGCAGCACTCATAGGACGATTGGATAAATGGGTGATGATTCTTAACGAGTTTGATATTGAATACATAGAAAGAAAATCCTTCAAAGGACAAGCTATAGCATATCAACTCATTGATTCTTGTGACAGATAGTCATCCTCTTATTATAGAATTTCCTGATGAATCAATCTTCAACATGGAATTTACACATCTTTGGACTTTAAATTTTGATGGCTCCTTCACAAAAGGTGGTTATGGCATTAGTATTCTCTTTGTCACACTGCAAGGGGATTGTATGCCTAAATCTTATAAGATACAATTTCCATGTACCAACAATATTGCAAAATATGAGGCATTACTTTCTGGGCTCAGTATGGTTGTGCAATGGAAAATCCTAGAGTTGCATGTTCTTGGTGACTCTTAGCTAGTGATCGACCAAGTTAATGATGACTACAAAACAAAAGATGAAAAATTGATGTCTTACAAAAGAATGGTGGATGATTTCAAGGTCTATTTCACATCAATTTCCTTTTAATATATTCCTTGAGATAGCAACAGAGCAGCTAATGTAATGGAAACAATTGGTTCATTTGTAGAAATTCCAAGTAATGTCGTGTACTATGAGTTCTTGATAGAACCTCTTTTGGAACCTACTTACAATGTACCCTTATTGTTGGTCCTAATTCCCAATGGTATGGGGATATTTATACTTATCTCTAGGATAACACCTTTCCATCAAACATGTCCAATAAATCCCATAAAACCTTTATCCATCAATCCTCCCATTATGTAGTCCTAGCTAATACCCTTTATCGACAAGGTTTCGATGGTACTTTACTCAGATGTCTTGAGCATGACGAGGTTAAAACTTATTTACGAGAAGTACATGATGTTATATGTGGGGCACATTCTAGCGGTCCTACCTTAGCTAAGAAACTCTTGTGTATGGGTTATTATTGGCCCACAATGGAAAATGATGCTTATCAATTTGTTAAAAAAAGAAAGCAATGTCAAAAGCATACAGACTTGATACATGCTCCTACACAAGAATTGTAGTCACTTGCTACATCGTGGTCCTTTTATCATTGGGGACTGTACCTTGTGGGCAAGATCCATCCACCTTCATCAATGGTCATAAGTTCATTCTCATTGCCATAGACTATTTCACAAATTGATTGAATTCGTTCCCCTCACTCATATCATTGGAAAACAAATAGCTACTTTTATGCTGAACTACATCATCTACCATTATGGTGTTCCTTTATCCATCATCACAGATAACGGTTGTCCATTCAAAAATCAAGATGTTCGTGAACTTTGTGAGAAATTCCACATACATCATTTTTCCACACCTTACTATCCTCAAGGTAATGGCTAGGCTAAGGCCTCTAACTAGACCATTCTCAAAATTCTTAAAAAGATGGTCAATGAAGCTAGTCAAGATTGGAATATTCACCTAAATCCTGCCTTGTGGGCTTACCGCACAAGTGTTTGCACTCCCATAGGAACTACCCCATATGCCCTTATCTATGGATATGAAACCATCTTTCCCATCAAGGTTTAGCTACCCTCTTTGTGTGTCTCCTTGCGCAATCAAATCAATGATGAAGAATACTAAGTTTCCCATTTGTAAGAATTGGAACTATTGGATGAACGAAGACAAATTTATTTTAATTATCTTAGAACATACCAGTAGTAGATGTGTTGAAGTTATAACCAGAAAGTGAAACCACATACATTCAAGATTGGGGATCTAGTCCTTCATGAAAATCCTTGCAATCAACAAGACAAAAAGAAGGGTAAATTTGAGCCTAACTGGTTTGGTCCATATGTTATCAATGTTTTGTATAGATCTAGGGCATACTAGTTATCTACTCTAGATGGTGAATTGCTTAATGATCCCATAAACAGTATGCGCATTTGCAAGTTTTATAAATGAGTACTTCAGAGGGTACACTCTTTTTAAAAATTCTTGAAAAAAATACAAAAAAATTAAAAAAGGCTCAAAAAAATACCAAAAAAAAGAAAAAAAGTCCTAAAAAATACAAAAAATGGAAAAAAAGTCCTAAAAAAAATCCATAAAAAATCATTAAATGTCCTGAAAAAATCCATAAAAATCATAAAATGTCCCGAAACAAATCTATAAAATCATAAAATGTCCTAAAAAAATCCATAAAAATCATAAAGTCTTGAAAAAATCCATAAAAATTATAAAATGTCCTTAAAAAATCCATAAAAATTATTAAATATCTTGAAAAAAATAATAAAAATTATTAAAATGTCCTAAAAATCCCAAAAAAAAAGTCAAATATTCAAAAAAACCAAAAATATCAAATATTCAAAAAATCCAAAAAAAAATTAAAAAATCCCAAAATAGTGACACTTTTGGATCGCCATACAGCTTTGAAGTTCAATAGTATCAAAACGTGCCATGATTAACAATCAAACAAACATATCAACCCATCTTTCAGATCCAACCAAATGCATAAACTATGCCAAGAATCAAATTTACATGGAAGTATGAGGTTTCTTTGTTTTTCAGTCTTTTGATTGATTTATTATTTTTATCTTTGGTGGCATTTCTTTTAACTTCTCAAGGATGTCTTGGACTAGAGATGTGAGGATAGGGCATGTTCACTTGTTTGTTGTTTGTGGACTATTTCTTATTCATTGAATGACTCGTCTTAAGACACGGTTGTCTAAAATCATCGAGGACATATGAGTCTACTGTGAATGAGAGCATTCCTTGTCTGATAGTTTCTTCCATGCAATAAGTATTCAGGTCATCTAAGGTCCTTATACCTAGATATTTATACTTCATTGCTAAATAAAAACACAAACAGTATTCAGGTCATCTAAATGTTCATGTTATCTAGACGTTTATATTGATTTGCAACATAATAAGCTCGATGATGATATAAGCACTTAAAAGGTACAAGAATTCTCATCACCTTGCATTCTCCCTTTCATCAATCATTTCTTTCATTGTCATTCTCTCTCATTTTCTCTTCATCATTTTGTTCATCTTCCTTGTTGTAAATAAATTAATCAATTGTTGTATCAAACTGATGTATTTCTCTTGAATCAAATCTCAAATTATTAAACTTGCTTCTCATAACCCCTTAATCAATAAATCAATCCTTGTATCAACTCATCTTATTCAAGCATGGATCTCAATCGGCTTAATTAGCTCAATCAGCCTAATCAGCTCATCAACCTAGCTATACTAATCATTTCCATCAATTGTGCATTTTCATCAAATGTACATCACTGCTTAATCAGTTGTGCAATATCAATCATCTAATCATTTTCATGTAATGTATCGAGAGATCAATCTTCTTACAATATGTTCAATTAATATCTCGAGGGGGCATATCATAGTCATCATCATCCTTACCAAGATATCTCTGGGGCATGTATCAATTGATCAATTTTTCTTTGAAACAACATGACAGGTTGCATTATCTCAAAGAGGGGCAAAATGTAGACGTGTACATAAAAATTTCCTCTAATAATATTAAAAAAATTATCAATATGTGGATCCATTATTAGTACCATTATCCATTCTATTATAATTCATCTCATATTCATATTTCATGCATAACCATTTTATAAATATTTATCCATCTCATTAAACCATTTATAAATCTATAATCATTAAAATATCATTTATCCATATTCATAAACTCCATTTGCATAATCATTTTCATTAAATCCATTTGCATAATATATGATCATTAAAATATCAACACACTTACATATTTCATTAAAATACATTTTCATATTCATAAATCAATTCATATATTTATCTATTATCATTTATTTACCATTTTCGCATGTATTTCATTCATATATTTTATCCCGCATTTTCCCTAATATTGGATCCACTCTTGAGGCTCAAGTCTATTTAAACCCTTTCCTTCTCTCGTTTCTAGATCATCTATCATTCACTATCTTCGCATTTTCATTATCCTTGCATTCACTCTAGCATTCTTTGCAATCTTTTGATATCCATTTGCTCATAAGATAGTTTCATGCTAGAATTCTAGTTTATCATGTTTTCTTTTGTTATTTCATATCATTTGTATGCAATATTTTAATCTCCATTCACCATAGCCTCTTTTGCACAGTGCTCTAAGATAAAATTTATTCAATAACATAGGATCTTGGATGATAGGAGGGAAATGGAGATAGAAACCCATTTGCATGCATGTGTATGTAGTCGATAGGTACTCCATTATTTGATGTTGGAACAAATCTGAATCTTTGGATTTAGGAAACCCATTTCCATCATCAACAATATGTTGACAACTCAATATATTGATCCAAATCAAAGTAACACCATGCAATATCAAGGTTACCTAAACCAAAGCAATGTTTTTCAAAACCACAACAATGTTCAATGCCAACCTATGATGCAAAATTTAAACATCATCCCAAATCAAAACATTTCCCAAAATCAATTCGTGCATGATCCTATACAAATACCACACTTGTTTATATTCCAAATATGCTTGACCAACAACCAAATCAACTATAATATCAAGGGTATCAAAATCAAAATCAAGATCAAATTTTGTGAAATCAAATTGCTAAACTTACCAAATTCATCTCAATGCATATCACCAAGAGACATCTCCACCCAATAATTTACACACTCCCCCATTGGTTAAACCATATCATCAAAACATGGAGTTGTTTCCACAACCATATCAAGAACAACATCCTCAATATCAAGAAGTTGGATATCAAAATCAACAACATCAACAAGATCAATCACCACATCTCCAAGATGAATCACAACTAGATGAATCTCAAGAAGAACAAATCTCACAAGATGACAAATGTGAATACACTCCTTTAGGGGAGCCAATCGAATCAACATTAAACATGTTAGTCCATGCTAAACTTATCAATCTTCTAGAATTATTAAATGGTGGTTAACCTAGCACCAATTTCCCATGGGATGATGATAATGCTTATTGTGAATACCATAACACAAAAGTTCATGACACGTCATATTGTATCAAACTCAAAGATCTCATCCAAGACCTTCTTGATCAAGGAAAAATAACTGTTGAGGAAAATGACCAAGATTCAACTATTAATTAGTAGTGACAATCTCTCCACCACAATTGTTGAAAACAAGGATCAAGATCTATCCATCATTGAGCACCTTGAAAATGTTTCTACCACATCCAACGGTCAAATCAATATACATCAAGAGTCAACTTTCAATCATGATCAAAACCCATCAAAAATATCCAATAATGATCCATTTCAAGAAGCATTAACATCATTTAATCCTATGATTGAAAACATTGACAATATCCCCACCACCATTTTTGAGGACAAGATTCAAGATCCATTCACCAATTATCATGTCAACAATATCTCTACATCACCTAATGAGTTAGAGGACATATCTCAAGAATTTATTCCAAAGAATGATCAAAATATTTCACCAAAGTCTAATAATGGTCCTTTCCAAGGCATTTTGACATCCTTTTACCTCATGGTTGCAAATATTGAAGGAATCCTTAATTCAAAACTTGATCCAATCCATACAAGATGTCACAAATAATTATCATATCCATATATCACATACTCCTCCATCTATCCATGAGATGCTAACTCCTAATGGACAAGTAAATGATCTTCATCCAAAACAAGATTCTCATACTCTTGATATCATTACCAAGGAACAAGAGTCTTCTACTCTTAATATATTTACACATGATCAAGGCTTAGTATAATCCACAGACATACCAAAAATCAATCATGAAGAAGACCTCTACATGGATGGTGAATCAAAAACATCCTTTGAAGAGCAAGAAAAAATGGATCATAAGGAAGAATCCTATATGCATTGTAAAGCATCAACACCTTTTGAAGAAGCATAAAAATCAGGGACATCCTCCATACAGATTGAAGAAAGTGAGTATGAGGATACCAAGAATTTTCAAAAATAAATAAAGCTAAACCATCTTGAGCAACAGGGAAATGGTTTGTCAGCAATAGAATCAAAGCATGTTAGTAATAATCCCATAATACTAGGGGCAACTTTATCTAGTGCAAACACCAACATGGAGAGCATGAAGAGTCCTTATGATGAAATAGCTATCAACACTCCAACCGTTCATATCATGAATCATTGTACATGCATCATTCCACCCACTAATTCAGACCAACAACAAGAAAAAAGTATATATCAAAGAAAAAAGAAAACTATTGAAGAAAAAGAATTGATAAAGAAAAATGGACAAGAAAACTTCAAATGGATACCAAAGAAAAATAAAGGAAGTCATCCCTATCACACTCCATTAGTCAAAGAAACTAAGGAAAATTCAAAAATGGAAATGTATCCATCGAAGTTTTCCATCAATACAAAAGAAAGCTTTAAGAGCGACCTACAAGGTATATCAAAAAGATGGTCCCAATCAAATCTCCATATCCACCCATCATTGCTCATCATTCCAAGTTTGGAAAATCAAAGATTCCAAACTATCAACCAATCCATCTGCATCTCATATTCATCAACGCATTCCACCATCCACTTCAACATCCATGGTATCCAACTCTCATATTGACCATGTATTGGCAACAACTCTTCATCAGGAGGACTCTAAGGGAAATCTATCATGGTATGCACATCTAGATAAGGTTAACTCTGATATCGACAAAGTAGATAAGAGAATATAGGGGTTACATTCAAGCGCCTTTATCCTAAGAAAGAAACTCCTCCAAGATGGATATCGTTGGCACATCATGACAACAACATCTATATCAACACTAACAACGTCTACATCAACACCACCAGGTGGTTCAACATGAGCATAAACTTTCAAAAAATCAAGAAAATAGTCAAGAGAAAAATCGTCCTCTAGTGAAAACCACTTCGGTGGTGCTTTGGACAAGTACCATGATGAAACCTGGAAAATAGGTGTCATGAGTAGAAGTGAGCATCTATGTGCACCATTTCAGCTAGAAGCATCTCATCCCATCCATAATAAATCCCGCATTCCATCCATCTTATCCATAATAAATTCAGGAACCATATATTATCCAATCCATTTTCATCCAATCTAACTTATCTTGATCTTGGAAAAGGTTTGGTATGTACTTCACACTTGCTTATGGTAAACATCTTGACATGGGTCACTATCATTGGTCCTATGCTAATCAACATTATCTGAGCCATGAGGCAGTGTCCAAAAGGCATACTCTATCCAAACATGTTATCCTATATCACAAGGCAGTCCTTGTCATCCTTCACATAACCATCCATTTATCCATGTATCCACCCATATCATTCCATTCATTGCTAGACACTAGAGGTAGATACTTACATCTTGCTTCAGGGATAAATCTCGAGCTATATCCTATAACTTATGTGGTGACCTAAACATTTTCTAACACAAAATAAAATTGGTCAAATAATTTGTAAGAAAAAAGCCGAATCCCTAGCCCATGGCACATAGTTGACAAGAAGATGTTCCTTACCAAGCTTTATCTTTTATCAAACATCAATTCAAATAATCAATATCGGTTGCATCTACCTTGCACTTCAACATCACATCAAATCATTCCAATAGATTTTGTTCCAAGCCTAGCTCCAAAATCTTGATCTATCTAAACCAATCAATCCATCATCATCTCGAGATATATCATTTCCCAATCTTTGTGTTGTTCAACACCATCCTTGAATTTTTGAGCATCCTCAATAATGTTATCACTATTGGTAATCCATCAATCCGATCAATCAATCCTAGCTTGGTTTTCAACAAAATTGTTGAGAATGTGTGTCCCAAACTCACTAGTGAAACCCTGGTCTTGTTGCTCAGACCTCTGAAAGTGATGGATTCTACTCGTACTATTGTACCGTTGAATGTTTGTAAGTGAGGTGCAGTAGTGTGGTGTATACCGCCATACTGTGGGGTCCCTCTATTTGTTTAGCGGTAGCGCGGTTACTGCCATAGTGCAGGTACCTCTCGAATGTGTAGCGGTAGTACGGTGGATACCACTATACCGCAGGTATCCTTTCTTTGGGATACAATGGCACAGTTACTGCCATACCACAGGAGCTCGCTGGATGTTGAGCAGTAGTACAATGGATACTGCCATACTGTGGGTGAATTTTCTCTGGGGTGCAGTAGCGCGGTTACCACCATACCGCAAGAGTTCACCAGATGTACAGCGGTAGTGTGGTGTAAACCGCCATACCATGGATTCTTGTTAAAAATCTAGTGTTAGAGTGGTTACCGCCATACCTCAGAAGCTCCTGACCTATCCTGAGGTATCGCGGTAAACCACCACCCCGCGGGAACCTGTTGACTGCACAGTGGTAGTGCGGTGTAAGGTGAAAAGTGTAGTTTCTTGGTTGACTACTGAGATGTAAGCCATTAATTGAAGAATGTTGATAACTTGGAAGGAGGCCGTTTGCATTCCTAGGAAGTTTGATGGTTGCTTGGTGAAGGAAGTTGAATTGAATCAATTGTACAAGGAGTGGATCAATCATGGTTGTTTCCATACATTGCAACGTATTGTAACTGTTATGAGTTTGATGGTTCGATGGTTCAATGGTTCAATGGTCGAATGATTTGTGAGTGTTAAAATTGTATGGTGTACACAACATTGTAAAGGGGAGAATGTTGGGGTGAACTTGAGAAGCCCTGAGGCTATGTTGGCCAAAAGGCTGGCAGAATGAGTGGGCCAGTGAAATGAAATGAATCTGCACTGTGTGTTGTGTGAGGACATTGTAACAGTGCGAGGATTCTGAACAATGTTGTTTCTTGTATTCTCTAGATGAGCAAGATGTAAACTCTTGAAGAGCATAGCTCTGAAATTGTATTCTAACTGTTGTTGTTGTTGATTAATACAATTGAGCTGAGTGTTTTGGAGGGTGGGGTTTTTCACCCGAAAGGGTTTTACCCATGTAAATCCATGTGTTCATTTGTTTGTCTTTCATGGTTCTGTAATATGAATCGGTGCATAAGTGTTGAATTTGGTTAAGTTTGCATGTGCTTTATTCAAAAGAGTTAATGAGGGAAATCAATTGTGCCAGTTTCTACTTTATGGCACAGTAGTATGTGTTTTTGAGGCAAGTTAATGGAATTGAAATCACCGAAGGCACTGCAGTTCTTAGATATTCAATTCTAAGATGACCCATTTTTCCCTTCAAGTGGTATTAGAGCCTTCTTCTGGTTGCTGGTTCTAGGTATTTCTCTTGTGAATATTTCTTAGCCTAGCAAGCTTGGAGAAATTTGGAGGAATCGGTTGATAATTGATTCTTTGGTGAGTAAAATTTCTTTCTCTTTTGAGACAACACGCAGCATGAAAGACATTGAAGATGGAGAAATTGGAGTTGATCATATTGTAATAATGTGGCTTGAGTCTCCTAGTTGGCAGCGAATGATCCTGATGCAAGGGGTGTGAATTTATGCTTATGGTTGTGTTACAGCAAAGTGTGGTTCATATTGAGTTTCTATGTGAGGGGCTCCCAGATGGTATGGAAATGCTTGGGTTTTTTTTCAGCCATGGAGTGTTGAGCTTGTGTTGGGTGCTTTGACTTGGCATTGAAGGTGTTGTTCTCTATTACCCTGATTGCATAAAGGCTATGAAGTTGATCTCTGGGTGGTCTAAAAACTTCTAAATAGCCTAGCTCTCTCGTATGCATGTGCATGTTGATGGTTATGGAATTGGTCTAGGATGGGCCTGGAGTTCCTGTACTACTTGTTCCTTTTAAGGATGTCTTGTACTTGCATGGCTTAGATCCATGTTCTTTGGTTTTGAGGGTTTTATAGATTTCTATTTAAAGAATCTATGGTCATGCATATTCATGTTATTCCATTGTTCTAGTTAACTGTGACGGTTGTGTACAGAATCTTGAGTCGTCCAGATGTGCAGCAGATATGGGTGTGCATGGGTGTTTTATAAACACGACAGTTTTGTAGGTTATGCACGGTCAAGAAAAACTTGTGTTTTTTGTGGAGCTGGTAAAAACTATTTTCTAGACCCTAGTAGTATGGGGTGTTGCTGGATGAGATAGTTGTTCTACATGTAAGTGTTTATTGTTGGTTTCCTAGACTATGGTCCTTGAGTTTTGGACATGATTGGAAAATCATATTTGGTTTTGATCCAGTGTAAAGTCAAATTGTCTACATTGTTGCTCTCTTTGAAATCTCATTTTTTTATTTTCCATTGTGATGATGGGTTTGCATGTTTTAGTGTTCGGATCTACAAGTTATGTAGTTGTATGGATTGATCACCCATTCAGTTGTAGTGGGATAACTTGGAAGTGGACTATCTATATCCATAAGATTGGTTTTTTTTTAAATGCAAATTTCATTAGTTGACCTTGTTTGTGGTCACTTGTGCATTGATGTGGTTGCTTCTGGATGAGAGGAAGGATGGCATTGAGTACCTGAATAGTAGATTATGGGAACCTATAGTATGTGTATCACAATGTCATGGAGAGCTTGATACATGTTTTAGTGTAAGCTTTTGACAGTGATGGTGTGGTCTGCATGATTTAGAGATCATGGTGCTACTTGGCACTATTGTTAGATGGACATGTTGTCGATTGTACCTAGAGATTTCTCAGATCAGCAGATGTTTCATCATGATTCTTGGAAAGCTTGGATGTCATGTTTCAGTGGGAGCTTTAGCAGTGACTGTGGGTTCATCACTTGGTGGTGAATGATCTTCTTTAGTGTTGCATATGTTACTAGGAGGGACTCTTAGATCTTGTTGTTGCAAAAGGGTTCTTTTGCATTTGCATGGACATGATTTAATTGTGTTGAGGTGTTGGGGGTTCTTGACAGGTGATGTTGGTTTTGAGTTTTTTTGGTTTATGTCATGGTATACTCTTACTTATACACTGGAGTTTTGGCATTGTGCATTTCACTTGAGACCATGGTATGTTCGCTTGGAGCATGGTATCTCCCAAGGGGGATGGTAAGGTCATGATGTCATGATAAGTTCCTAATTTAGATGATTGGAGCTTTGACAGTGGTCTAATAATTATTTGTGTATTGGGTGCTTTGATCATTTTCCTTATACTTCATGATAGTGCAGTGATGCATTTAGAGTCTAGCATGAGATGATCGGTTTCTAGTACTCATGGATACATGGAGAATAAAGTGAGGTTGTCTTTCTCTTGAGAGGAGAGAACTATTGATGGACACTCTTGGTGAAGATTTCAGTTGAAAGACCGAGAAGCCTACACCTTGGTTGGACGTGAGTTCAACAGAGACCAATGAGGAGATTGCTCTTGGAGAATTCATGATGACTTGGTTATCCTGGAGGAGCATTCTCTTTACCCACTCTTGGTCTGCTCACTAGTGAAGTCTAATTTCAGAGGTATTTTCCCATTGTATCTTTCAGATGTGTTTTATGCTTCCTTTCATGATATGTATCTTGAATTGATGTTTAAATGGTTCTGGAGGATTCATAGTGGAAGATGTACATCATGGTTTATCTCCTTGAGCTTTTATGTTATATCTTCTTCTGATGAGAACTAGTAGGAGATGCTTTATGGGCTGATTTCTTGATATGGAAAATGAAGTGGTTTGATCTTCTTTGAGAGGCTTACATTCATATGTTGTGTTTGATCTTGGTGATTGAACAGTTGGATGTTGTTATGGCTTTTCCTTTGGGATGTGAAGGATATCATACTTGACACAGTTGGATTTTAGAGGTGTATGTAGGAGGATGTTCTACAGGTATATGATGTGCAGAGGTTCTATCTTTGGTCTTGGTTATCTACCTAAAAAATTGTTTTCATATCACATTGGTTTGAGGTTTGGTCGGAGCTAGCATTTTTCACTCAAGTTCTTGGGTGATAACTTGAAGGTTCTTTATCTCTTTCCTGTGTTGGGTGTGAAGAACTTGGGAGAGTTGTGAAGACTTGTGGTGAGAGTTGTTCTTGCAAGTTATTAATTTGCAGGTTGTGCATATCATTTTAGATAATTTCTTGGAACTACATGGTTACATTTTCTATGTGTTGTTATTGGTAGACTTGGTGTGCCTTGATCTTTTCAGATTCATTACTTGTGTAGTGGGAGTTCCTGGATATGCTTTTTCTTCTTCGACTGGTTGGCTCATGGAGCTTGTATTTGTTGTTGATGGGTTGGTTATGGAGTGGCATAAGTTTACTAATGTTCAATACCTTTAAGGTATGTGTGATTGGATGAATTAGCACTTGTTATGGGTGCTATTTTCAATCACGTGGGTTAATCAGTTGGATGGGAGCAGTCAGTTTATTTGTTGCTATTCTAGCTGATGTTCTATCTTGTTTCTAGAGAATGACTTCACCGTTGTGTCCTATTTGAGGCTTTGAAGTTGATATTGCTTATGTATAGCATGTGAGCACAGTGAAGTGGTGGAAGCATGTTATAGTCTTTGCTATCTGTTGGATCTAGTGCTTGTGTTTTGTAGATTGGTGCATATATGCCTTGGATTGTTCTTGTCCTGAAATGGATGGATGAAACCGTTGCCTGAGTTGGTGGACATCTTGGATTTTGGTGCAGGTGTCTTGGCTGGAGCATGCGAGCATTGTTTGAGATTCTTATTATTACATGTATGGCTAGGGTACAGTGGTTTTGAAGGTTGGAAAAGGGTTTAGTGAATTCTTTGTCAAGTGGGAGATTGTTGAGAATGTGTCTCAAACTCACTCGTGAAACCCTGGTCTTGTTGCTCAGACCTCTGAAAGTGATGGATTCTACTTGTACCGATGTACTGTTGGATGTTTGTAAGTGAGGTGCAGTAGTGTGGTGTATACCGCCATACCGTGGGGTCCCTCTGGTTGTTCAACGGTAGCACGGTTACCGCCATACCACGGGAACCTCTTGGATGTGCAAAAATAGTGTGGTGGATATCACTCTACTGTGGGTATCCTTTCTTCTAGTTGTGGTGGCGCAGTTATTGCCATACCACGGGTGACTTTACTCTAGGGTGTGATAGTGTAGTTACCGCCATACCGTAGGAGTTCGCCAGATGTGCAGTGGTAGTGCAGTGTAAACTGCCATACCATGAATGCTTGTTAACAGCAGTAGAGAGGTTACCGCCATACCTCGGAAGCTGCTATCCTATCCGGAGGTAGTGTTACCTAATTTTCACCTGTGGGCTCAAACAAGCAGGGCAATCTATGTTTCAGGTGTTCATGAAGGCCAAATGGGGACTTTGTTGTGCAGTATTAAATCATACATTTGATGTATCTCTCAAGGAAGTCTGTTAGAAAGCATGCCTTAAGCGGATTTGGCATAAAATTCCTATTGAAGAAAGTCATTGAGACCCTCCTATTATCTTAAGACTAGCAATGTGGTTCTATTCATTGGGAATATACCCGTCGGCTAGACATTTTAATCACCATGGGTTGCTATATCTCTCGCCGACCAAAGGAAGTCTTGCCGACTGTTGCACACAAGGCTAGTCTTGCTGAAAGATTTTTTGTTTAGCATAATGTCTAGTCGAATGAAGGAAGTCTCGGCGAAAGGAGACATCATCGTTAGGAGGTCTAGCCGACAACAAAAGTTTGCCGAAAGGTTGAATTCGACATGAAGTCCCGGAAACCAAGTGGACTCTCACCAAAGGGATTCTACCTTTGGTATAATAGGAGGAGCTCAGCAAAAGGTCTTACTGAACTATAGTGGTCTCGCCGAAATGGCTGGCAACAGGGAGATGTCCTGCCAATCAACCAAGTTATCACCAAAAGAAAGGAACTCTCGGCATAAAATAGGAGCTCAGGGAGAGGTCCTGCCGACACATGGTGGTCTCACCGAGAGAGTTTTCCTTTAGCATGAAGTCTTCCCGAATCAGGGAAGTCCTACCGATAGAGGGATGCCTTCAGTATAATATTTTATGTTCGGGGAGAAGTCTCCCCAACCCGATAGTCTCACTGACCATTGTGCACAAGTGGTCTAAGCTCACCAGGAGATAAAGACTACGACATGAAGTCTTACCGAAAGATGGAGGTCTTGCCAAAATGGATTGGTGCTCCTGTGGTGAGCTCTCACCGAAACAAGGTGGCTTCGATGAAAATTCCTACCAACAGATGAAAGTCTCGCCAACAGTTGTTCACAAGGTCGTCGGCGGGGAGAAAGATTTGCATTCACCGAGATGTCTCACCGACAGGGTAGACTCTTGCCAAAGTGAAACGACATCGGGTAGAGAAAGGAGCTTTGACGAGAGGTCTTTCTGACCCAATAGGGTCTTGCCGATAGCGATAGGTCGGTTGCAAACTTCGGCGAGAACTCTTTCTGAATGTGGATGTCTGGGCGATGAAATGGCAATATCGGTATGTCTCCTAAGGGCTCGCCATGATGTCTAGCCGAAAAAGATTGTCTTGCCAATTCTTTTCTATGATATCGATATAACTTTTTCATTCAATGTGAAGTCTTGTCGATAGTGGTAAGCTATGTCGATCACTGCTATAGGGAATAATCACATCAGGGAGACACGGCTAGTGTCTCACCGACATGTAATTTTGGATGAATGACCTTTGACTTCCTAGGATCTACATGGCACGAGTTCAACCAATCAAAGAGAACTAAAGGTGAACCATTATCCATTTTACTGTTTGACTCCCCATGTGAACAAGATCAACAAAGCATAAATGACATGGATCTTCTCTACAATAAAAATGCTGGAGCAGCTTAGTGAAGAAATGGTGTGGAGATCTAATGGGAAAATTTGATGTTGTTTCTAGAGGAGGTCAACTTGTGGAAGGGTCTGGAACAGAAGAAGAACAGAAAGGATGAGTCTCTGGGATAGCTAGGATATCTATTGGTAAAGGTAAGCAACATTTATGATAGCGCTTAGATGCATTCAAAGCGGCTCTGATGGAGGTTCGAGGGTGGACACGGAAGCCAGAAGTTAATGTTGTGGTTGCAAAAGATCTGAGGACTTCTCCTGAGGGTGATCCTTCACACCGACATGGACAACAGGGATATACTTGAATGCAGCATTAACTTCATTTAAAAAAATTTAAGGGAAGATCTTTCTGAATGCTGATATTTTTGTAAAACCTAGGGGTTGGGACTTTTGTATATATGGATTTTTTTCCTCTTTGTAAAGCAGTTCGGATTATGCATTCTGAAGAGTTAGTGATTTTTCTTAAATCCTTTCTCAGCTAATATATGCTTGGTAACTCATTTGGGAGCATAATATACAGAGGTTACCTTGGTCACTATTGATGTTTCAAATTACCATCTTGTTCTTGCGAAGTGTTGTGCATTTCAAGTTAATGATCAAGTTATTTTGTGAATTTCTTCTATTCCCTTATAACTTTATCTATTGTTTTCATGCCTTCCTTTGCAAAAGTATCATTATACGAATCACAAACTGTGTTCACAAAATCACACATGGATTCTAAACTGTGAAAAGTTTTTTTCCTCTTTTGAAAAAGTGTGTGAATCGAACCTGTTTGTGAAACATTAATGAAAAGCTTACATAATTTGATGTGTAATCTTATGTTCATTGTCAATTTTCAAGTGTAACCTAAGTATTACATTGCTCTTATTAGTTCGGTGTATCACCATAGTATTTAGTTTTACTTTTATGCACTCCTTCTCCCTTTTCCTTTATAGAATCAGTAGTTTAGGTGACACCAAAGGAAGTCGGCCTTCTCCAGAGGTTGACCTCTGTCTACAAGTGACCCATAGCTTTAGAGGTCTTCCCATGTTACACTGAGGTGTTGAACATCAGGTTCAACATGGTGCAATTTTAGGTGATAACAGTTTTTGGCACGTCCGATGGGACAAGTTCCACATTATATTGTTGGTTTGGTATGCAACTAGCAAGTTCAAACTTTACAAAAGTTATTTTTGCATGCTTGGTGACTTCGTAAAGAGAAAGAACTTCAGAATCGGTGCTTTTATAGTTTATGAGAAGAGTTCAAACAAGGAGCAGCTTAGTTCCTTTTGAATATTTGCAGTTGTCACCACCCAGAAGACAAGGTAGGGTAACAGAGAGGATAGGGACAACATTTATCTATTCTAGAAGAATCAAATCTACTCCTCCATCTATGATATTCCATATTGTTGTCTCGTCTTTTGTTTCACCTAGAGTGCAAGTAAATCCACCTCTGATGGCTACTGCCAGAAATCAGCCTTTTGTGCCATTTAACAGAGGTAGTCCATTAAATTTGACAGAACACAATGATATTCCAATGGTAGCTTTCAAATGCTTGCCAATTTTCACAAGAGAAGATCAGACTACCCCGATTGAACATATACGAGATGTTGCTTCCTTATGTGGTGTGCACCATATCACACAAGATGTAGCTGTAAGACTTCTTGTAGCATCATTCAAAGGAAGAGCATTAAAATGGTTCAGGAGTCTTGGAGTAGGTTCAGTTGCCACTTGGGATGAGTTGGGTGACAAATTACACAGGTAGTTTCAGGACAGGTCTGATAATTTGTCTCTGTTGGAGCAATTAACTACGCTTAAGAGGGCTCCTCAGGAGCAAATGAATGATTTCAACTTCAAATTTCAAAAAACCTGGGATAGAATTCCTGCAACAGTGAAACCACTTCCAGAATATGCATTTTTGTACTTCTTGAAGGCCCTTAACAATGATATAGCCGTTATGATATAATCAATGGGTATTTCTCTACCAGATACATTTGAAGTAGCAATCAGAGTTGAAAACAGCCTAATACAAGTTGGTAAACTTGCTCCTAGGCCACCAATGCCTATATTTCTAGATATTCATTCGAATATCCCTTTGCAGATACCACCTTTTGTACCTTTGCCACCAGTATTAGCTATTATAACACAAGAAGTTGATGTTCCAAGATCTTCAAGTGAGTTACAGGAGATCAAAAGTTTATTACAGACTTTTGGAAATAAGCTTGTGAGCTTGGAAAAGCAGCAATCATATAGCAGGCACTATCAACAGCAGAATTCAGGCCAGCAACAAGCATATCAAGGTAATAGACAGACTTATCAAGGCAACTACTAGCGCCCAAGACAGACTGTAAACACAAGACCTTTTCAGGCTTATGCTCCAACACTTGTTAGTGCAGCTAAGGATCTTGTCCCTATTCAAAACAACCTAGCAGCAGATTATGAGTGGTGCTACCCTTGTAACCAACCTCACAATCAGGTCACTTGCTCAAATGGACTCATTAATCAGGCACTTATGGTACAGAATGCCTCGAGTTCACAACATAATGAATTCAATGATGCATCTCCACAACACCAAGATCAACCTACCAATGATACTACTATACTTAACTGGCAAGGTGAGGAATTATGTGGATTGAATGTAGATAATTCTCCAATTGTAGCTAACACAAGAGCAAAGAAAAGAGCTTTTGAGTTGGATCAAGCAGCCGATAAAGGGAAAGCAACAGCTGCAAAACCATCTACATCTCAAGTGACTCATGGTTTAAAAAGAAATCAACAACTCCCAATTAAAGAGCAGCCACACTTGCAAGCTGATCATGCCGGCATAAAGGTACATCATAAAGTGAACCCAACTGTACCCTATAATATTCTTGATAGTATGAAAAAGATGAATGTAATGATGTCTATGTGGGATTCATTAGCTATCCTAGGTCAAAAAGATATCTTACACTCAACCTTGTCAAATTTTAAAGTGTCTGATGAATCTGAGTCTCCAATAGGTCAAGTCAGAACTGTGTTGACAAATAATCCTCTTGAAAATGATAAACCACCTAGTAAAGGGGCAGGAAAAGAAGTCAAACCACCTCCATATTTACTTGGTTATGATCATAGGTGATAAGTTAGTTCATAATTGTATGGTAGACAGTGGAGCTAGTAGCTCAGTAATGCCAAAGCAAGTTGCTGACAAGCTTGGACTAAAGTATCAACCTTTAAAGAAGGGAGTGATTCAATTGGATGGTACTTTTGTCAATACATTGGGTGTTATCAAAGATTTGAGTCTTACCCTTCATGCTTGTCCTAATTTTTTAGTTCCTCAGGACATATGTGTCATAGATCTCCCGCCTTTCTTTTCTTTGTGTCTTTCAAGAGACTTTACAGCTAAGATAGGTGGTTATGTCTCAACTAATTGGTCACATATGTTGTTTAGAACTAGATATGGAACCAAAGTTACCATTAAATATGAAAATTTGGCTAAATATCATATTGAGCCATATAACCCAAGTCCTATCAATGTTGTTCCTACTGCTGCAGACACAAATTGTGTCATTTTTACTGGCAGTGAACTTCAAGCAGAAGTTGTTCCTGATGTGTTGCTACATGAATGGGCGGCTGAAAATGTGTTGGATAGTCCTAAAGACCTTATTCAAGATGTCGATATGGGTAATTATTTTATGCTTGAACCTGATGCAGAGGTTCCAAAAATTGAAAGGGGTACAGATCAATTGTTGCAACAGCAAAGTGAACTCTAGGAAATGTTTTTTGATGGTTCTAGAAGCAAGAATGGAGCAAGTGGAGGTACAATGTTGGTTTCTCCACAAGGTGATAAGTATTTTTCACCCTTTCTTTTTGCTTTTGCATGTTCTAACAATAGTGTTGAGTATGAAGGACTCATTCAAGGCCTTGAGTGGGCAAGGAAAAGAGGAATCGACTATTTGAAAGTCTATGGAGATAGTGAATTGATAGTTAATCAGGTTAGGGGGCTGAATGTTGCCAAGAATGATACTTTGAAGTCTTACAGAAATAGAGTTTGGAACATAATTGAAGAGTTTAATGCCTTCAATCTGATTTCTATTCCACGAAGTCAGAATAAACATGTTGATAGACTTGCAAAAATTGGAGCACAGTTTGATATCCCAGGTGATATCAAAAAAGATAAAATACAACAGTATGTCAAGGTGGTTATCAGGCCATCAATTCCTAATAACAACATTAACTGGCAAGTATTTGAAAGTGATGAACAAATTTTAACCTTTCTGCTCCAGGAAGATCAATTTTCTGTAGTGAACCAGGAAAAGATTAAACAACAGTATGATGATCAAGTGATACAGCTGAAGACAAATAAACTTCCCAAAGGGTTGGTTACCTTGGAATCCATATTCAATTCTGATGATCAGCTTAAGAACAAAGTTGGCATTCAAGTAAAAGAAGATCATTATGAAGAAGTGGAAATCTTTAAAGGTAAGCTTCTCAAATTAGGAAAAATCTGTTCAGTTGAGGATAAGAGAGATTTCATTGTTTTATGCCAAGAGTATCATGATGTTTTTGCTTGGAAATATTTTGATTTAAGAGGGTTTGATCCTCATATTGCACAACATACAATTGAGTTAGAACCTGATGCCAAGCTTGTTAGACAAAAACATAGACTATTGAACCCCAAGCTTGAACCTTTAATGATCAAAGAGTTGACCATGTTAGTTGAGGGGGGTATTGTGTTTCCAATTAAACACACATCATGGGTTTCTAACCTTGTTCCGGTTAGAAAAAAGAATGGTGAGGTAAGATTATGTGTAGATTTTAGAGACCTTAAAAGAGCATCTCTGAAGGATCATTATCCCTTACCGTCTATGAAACAAATTCTCCAAGTTGTTGCTGGTTCAGAAAGATTTTCTCTTCTGGATGGATATTTTGGTTATAACCAGATTTTAGTCAAAGAGGAGGATCGGTATACAACATCATTTACAACAAAATGGGGCACTATGGCCTACAAGAGAATGCCTTTTGGTTTATCTAATGCAGGTGCCACCTTTCAGTGTGCCATGGATATGGCATTTCAAAGTTTAATCCAAAATTTTTTGTTGGCTTATTTAGATGACATAACTATATATTCAAAGAAGATAAATGAACACTTGTCACATCTAAAGCAAGTTTTTGAAAAATGCAGAGAATATGGAATATATCTCAATCTAACAAAGAGTATTTTTGTAGTTCATGAAGGTAAACTGTTAGGTCACATTGTATCAAAAGACGGAGTTACCATTGATCCTGAAAGGGTTAAAGCTATACTTGAACTGCCATTACCCAATCACAAGAAAGGATTGCAGAGATTTTTAGGGAGAATCAACTTTTTAAGAAGATTCATTCCTAATGTTGCAAATTTATTATAGCCTTTGACTACCATGCTAAAAAAGAATGTAGTTTTCAGTTGGACTAGAGAAGCAAAACATAGTTTTGAAGAAATCAAGGAATCCTTAGCATCAGCTCCAACACTGATAAATCCAGATTTCTCTAAAGAATTCTTTTTGTATGCTTTTGGCAGTGTTTGTTCAATCTCTGCTATGTTGGTTCATAAAAACAGGGATAATTTGGAGCATCCAATAGTTTTCTTTAGCCAAGTACTTGATGATTACGAAGAGAAATATACATTTGTTGAGAAACATGTTCTCGCTATGATCAGAAGCCTAAAGAAATTTAAGCCTCTAGTTTCAAACAATAAAATTCATATTTTCGTTGCACACCCAAGTGTGAAGGAGTTCTTGTTGAACAAAGATCTGAGTGAGAAAAGAGCAGGGTGGGTCACAAAAGTAATGGAATTCAATGTCAACATCAATATCACAAAACTTGTCAGAGGTAGAGGACTTTGTGAGCAACTTGATTCCACTTTTGAAGATGTACAGAAATCGGAAGTTGGAGTTGTTTTGACTAATACAGATGAGCCTCAAAATGTTCAAGCTATTGCACATGCCTCAGTTGCAGGTTGGGTTCAAGAAATGACCCACTTTCTTTGTACTGGCGAATGTCCACTAGGTCTAGACAGAGCAAAGCGAAGATACTTCAGATTGCAGTCAATTCATTATGTCCTTATTGATAAGATTCTTTTTAGGAAAGATCTTAATGGTGTTTTATTAAGGTGCATTGATGTTGACCAAAAAGAAAAGGTACTACATGAGTTTCATGATGGATTTTCAGGGGGTCACTTTGCTCCAAGGACAACTGCTTGGAAAATTATGAGAGTTGGTTACTACTGGACCAGCTTGTTTAAAGATGCATATGCATGGTCAAGGAGGTGTAGGAAGTGTGCTTTGTTCGTAGGAAAGGAAAAGTTGCCTGTCATGTCTTTACATCCAAATCAGATACAACAGCCCTTCATGAGATGGGGCATTGACTTTGTTGGACCAATTAATCCACATCCAGTGTTGGTCACAAGTGGGTGCTTACTACTACAGACTATTTCACATGGTGGACAGAGGCAGTAGCTTTGAAAGAAGCAAATGAATCTTCAGTTTTGAGTTTTTATGAAGATATAGTCAACAGATTTGGAGTTCCTGCCTCCATCATTTCAGATAATGCTCTTGCATTCATTGGATTAAGAGTTACATATTGGGATGTTAAACATGGAATTCATTTGAATACTTCCTCCAATTATTACCCTCAAGGTAATGGATTAGTTGAAAGTACAAATAAAAACTTGATCAGAATCATTAAGAGGACTATGGAGAAAAATCAAAGAGTTTAGCATACCACATTGAAATCTGCACTTTGGGCAGATAGAATAACCCCCAAGAGATCAGTTGGCAATTCTCCATATGTACTCGTTTATGGTAAAGAGGCTAGATTACCTCTATCTGTAGAGCTTCTAGCTCTAGACATTGTTCACCAGTTGGAGATGTATGAAGAATAAGACCCAATGTCTGTGAGATATGCAGAGCTCATGGAGCTCAAAGAATCAAGAGACAAAGCAATGAAAACTTTGGAGTATCATCAGCTCCAAATGAAGAAAAAATTTGATAAGAAAGCTACAACCAAAGTTTTCAAAGGACATATTGTTCTCAAGTGGGATGTGCTAAAGAGTGGTCCAGGCAAACATACAAAATTTGACCATTTCTGAGCAGGTCCTTTTGTTGTTACTGAATGCAAGGAGCATAATGCATTCTAGTTATCCAACATGGATGGAGAAAGGTTACCAATCCCAGTTAATGGGATTCACCTCAAATGTTGTTTTGAGGTATGATTTATTATTGTACATATTAGAATAGGTTTTATTCTTTCAATTAGTGCTTATGCACTTTAGTTTAATTGTTGTCGCATTTCCTAAGTGTTATCCCAGCATAGTAAATAGCTTCACTTCTGTGGTTCCCTGTTTTCATAATTTCTAAGTGATCTGTTTCTTGAGTTACAAATGCGTTTGAGCCATGTACAAAGTTGATGTTTTAAATCAACCTCTGAGTTATCAAGTCACTCCATGCCCAATGGACAATTCTAGGCTACTAGCTTGCATGTTTAGCAGGCAAACATCCAGCTGACGTCGCTAGAAATGTTTCATGATTTTCACCTGCAGGCTCAAACAGGCAGGGCAATCTATGTTTTAGGTGTTCATGAAGGCCAAATGGGGACTTTGTTGTGCAGGATTAAATCATACATCCAATGTATTTCTCAAGGATGTATGTTAGAAAGCATGCCTCAAGCGGATTTGGCATAAAAGTCTTGATGAAGAAAGTCGTTGAGACCCTCCTATTGTCTTGCTGACTAGCATTGTGGTTCTATTCATTGGGAATATACCAGTCGACCAGACATTTTAATCACCATGGGTTGCTATATCTATCACTGACCAAAGGAAGTCTTTCTGACCGCTGCACACAAGGCTAGTCTCACCGAAAAATTTTGTGTTCGGCGTAATATCTCGCCGAATGAAGGAAGTCTCGACAAAAGGAGACATCATCACTAGGAGGTATGGCCGACAACAGAAGTCTCACCGAAAGGTTGAATTCGGAATGAAGTCCTAGTGACCAAGTGGACTCTCACCGAAGGGATTGTGC
>VDFB02105740.1:0-10859 GCA_007258455.2 Sequoia sempervirens | reverse complement strand
CAATTTAGGATACGACACAGAAATAATAGGAGAAAGCGTAATAATGGTGATTTGTGATTGATGAGGGAATCTCCACTGTACGTTGTGTGTGATTGAACCTGCATTAGCATGATTACCGAAAGTTTCTAAATTTGACGGCCGACCTTGTTTGTGAAACAAGATTTTCATTAGGGTTGTTTATTAATTTTTTTTTTAAAATATTAAGATCTATTTGTTTAAAGGATTCTGTTTAATTGGCTTAAGTATTTGAGTTCTGTGGAGATCCAAGATCAAATTTCAAAAGGACATCTAATATGAAATCTTAATTTGTCTCTTATTCTTTCATAGTTGGTTTCTAGTGTGGAGGTGGTTTCTAAATAAGTGGATTTCTAAATTGTGACTCCTGATCTTTCTATATATAGTTTTTAGTGTGGTCGCTTGAAAGGAGTTGAGATTATCTTATGGTTGTGCTTGCAAGAGCTTGTATTTGTCTTATATTGATGTATAATCAACATAGATTAATTAAATGTAGTTGAACATCGAAAATATGACAAACCTATTTCATTATTTTAAGAAATATAAAAATAATGTTTAAAGTATTTAATTTTATGATTAAAAAATAAGTATTTTTTAAATAAGATTGTTGAATTCAAGAATGGTGTATGCTCAAAAAAATGTCTTTTTTCAATAAAATCCCTTGGAAATTGTTTTGGATGTGTGCTCTAATAGAGGGTATATTTGTGGATATATGCCAAAGTCAAGTTCATATATTTGTCCTTTAAGTTCAAACTCATCCATCCACATAGTGACGTTCTACTCTTTTACTCACATAATGGATAAGTTTCTACTGTGCTCTTCTTATAGATCTAGGGATTAGTAGTATTTATAAATTATACCTTAAAGGGTATTGACTTGTCATGAAGAGAGGAGCTCTAGTAAATAAACCTTGAGAAATTATACAAAGACCAAAAAATAGTAGTCAAGTTCCCCGGTACGTAGGTTTGCTACTCATTCCAATCCACCAAATCATTGTTTCATTATTAATCGCTTCTTCAATGACCTAAAATATCTAATTGTTTTATTCGTTGATGATTAGAAGATTATTATAATGAATGTATTGAATATATTTATCTAATAGCACATAGCATCAAATTGCATCAAATATGTTATTAATTAGGTCAATGTGGGAAGGTGAAGAGGGTTAATCAACCAATATTTAATTTTAAATTTTAAAAAGAAAGGGGACAAGTCCACAACTAAATTGATGCTCTCATGCTTGCAAGAATGTCTCAACATGTGGAAACAATCAAATCCATGTTGCTAACAAATAAATTGAGATAGATGCACAAGTAAGTGTGATGAATGGGATGCTTATTGGAAAGTAAATTGGTACTTTCTTGGTTTTCAATATTTATGTACAAAATTCCACTCTTTAATAGAAGGGAAAGATCCTTTATTGAAAACTAGATCCCTTAGCTAACTATTCACAATAGTTATACAAAATCACAAATTGTTTTTCTTTCACATGAGTAGGAATATAGCTTTAAAAAGTAAACATAAAAAGGGAAGAAAAATCAGTAAAAGGAATGCATACTAAGTTGAATAAGTGCATAGTTTAACTTAATAGCATGCACGTAGATTTATGTTTTTTCGAATGGAAATTTAAACACTACTATAATGTTGATAAGAAAAGAAAGAATGACGTAAATATTAAGAACAAGTTTGTGACTCAATGCTCAACAATTTCATTCCTACATTTCTTTAAAAAAAAAAAGATCTCAATGATTCTCCTTCTTGTATATAATACTAAAATTATCCATTAAATAGGTACAATAAATAACTTTAAAGTTAGTTTAAGATGAAAATCACATTATATAATAAATGTTATTTTTTCATTTTAAACAATTATAATTGTTGGTGTGAACAAGGTATACTACATAGTAGGTCATTCACTTGTCTAGAAATGGCTCACAACTAGTTGTTTCTAAGGTTGAAATGAGCTAGAGACTTTCTCCCAAGATATTATTCCTATGCTCCTCATTAATTGTTGTCTGTCTACAAAAAAAACATTCCCATATTGTCTGCAACATTGAGTGGGTTGGAAAAATTCCCAAACAACCTAAGCTTGTGCCTTGTGATAGGTGGAAGTGTGTAGAAGGATGATGGAAAGAATGAAGATTGATGATGAAGAGAAGGATGAATTGTCCTTAGTGGGGGAATTCAATACCAAGATAAGGTGCAATGAATAAAATTTATGTTGTTTATAACATATTTTATGTTGGTTTCCTACATATTTAACCCTTGTAAATAGTATAACATGATTCAACAACTCAAAATACATATAAATAATTGTAAAATGTTATCAATAATTTACTACAAATTTGATACTATCAATAGAATTATAATAAAAATAAGTTGAAAATAAAATATATTTACTTTAAGATAAGTACCCCTAACTACCGTATTAATTTAGAATGTGGGCATGGCACGAATTCCCCTCTAAACAACATAAATGTACGGTGCAACACCACCAGCCCTCTCCCCTTACATTATCTATGTAAAGGGAATTTACTCTTGGATAACCATTTTTATTGGATAATCATTTTTAAAGGAATATATACATTTTGGTATGAAAAGTGAGTTTACTGTACGACGCAACAGTAGTAGATATATTTATTAAAACTAAATATAAAAATTCAACCGGATGCATTACAAAACAGGAAAAATATGCTCACCACCTGTAATACCAAAGAACATTGGCACATAGACGAAGTGCATATGCTATATCTTCTTATCCAACATCAACGTTGACGGCGAATCTTTCAAAAAATCGAATATCTCCGTTTATGCCGATGAACTCACGGTGTAAGAGGCAAGCTGGCTTCAACATTTAGGTCAATGAAATCCTCTATAAATAATCATGGGTTACTTCTGCACATCACATAACTATATGCTTTCGCACACTTCCTTCTCAAGGTGTTTTTTATTCCATTGGAGTAAGAGCTAGTAAATTCGATCATTGAGAAGGAGCGAAATGAAGTTTAGCGGAGCCAGCTTAGTGGCGATCTTCTTGGCTTTCACTATTGTGGAAGTGACTCATTCATCCGATCCTGATATCATGTCCGATTTTGTTGTTCCTGTGGGTCGGAATTCGACGCATTTGGATGGCAGTTTCCTCACCTTCACGGGATTCCGAGCGGTTGGAAATAACAATTTGGCGGGACAGACGGCAGCCAAAGTGACAAAGGCGGCAATGGCAGAGTTTCCAGCTCTGACAGGGCTGGACGTTTCCATGGCTGTGCTGGAGTTTCCTGCAGGCGGAGTAAACCCTCCTCACATTCACCCTCGCGCTTCTGAACTTCTCCTACTTGTGAATGGATCTCTCGTTGTGGGGTTTGTTGACACCACCGGGAAACTCTTCACACAAACCCTTCGTAGAGGTGATTTATTCGTGTTTCCCAAAGGACTCCTCCATTTCCAAAAGAATACATGTAAGTTCGAGATCACTGCCATTGCTGGATTTGGGAGCGCCAATGCAGGCACTCTGTCACTGCCTTCTGCTCTATTTGGAAGCGGCATACCTGATAATGTTCTGGCCAAATCATTCAAGACAGACGTCAAAACTATTGAGATCCTCAAGGCTGCCAACAGGCCTAAACCCTGATGATGTTTCCAGCCTACTAATGCAATTTCAATTCATCTCGTTTGATTGTTGCATAGTTATGTTTCTGTTTTCCTCGCCTTTTTACTACTGTCCATAAATAGTCGTTGTGTCATGGAAATCTGTTGTTTGTGTGCGAACCAGGATCACCTAAACAACTTGAATGTTGACGACGATACAGGTTCTTTAAGCTCTTCTATTTTTCAGACAGTATGTATCAAGAATAAAAATAAATGAAAATTTTATTCACATGAATAACTAATTGAATATATTTTAGTATGAATAAAATTCCCCGCGGTTTGCTTTCCTAAGGTGGATTTCTGTTTCATTGCTTTTGTCGACATATATCACTATAATTTATGTAACTATCAGTCTTTAACTATAAAATGCGATGACAATAACTTTACTTTCTGATTTCTTAAGGTGGTGTTCTGTTGCATTGCTTTTGTCAATATATATCACTATATTTTATATAATTAATAGTTGTAATAATAAATCAATTAATAGTTGTAATAATAAATTAAATTTTAATAAAGTTCAATCAATATTAATAATTGAATGAACGTTATTTAATAACTATAAAATGTATTGACAAGAATTTTTTTCTTAATTGATTATTTTTTTTTTAATTTTATTGAAAAAACAATGGTACAATATTAAAAAAAAAGAAGGGTCATAGAGAGGCACATCCACAAACTCTAATTGAACCAAGTCAAAAATAAAGATGAAAGAACATTAAAAGGATCATGCTAAAGAAAACCTAGACAAGTAAAAAGAACTAGATGTAGGAGCATACGTTTAATGGTTAACTTTTCTATATAAATATACTACTAGCAGTTGTGTTAGTGCATCACGATGAGTGATGGAGGAGAATTCCAAATGGCAACAATTTGTACATGCATAGAAGGAATTAGAGAGGGGGTGCTAAGAACAATCAGGGAGAGAACATAGCAGTTGAAGACGAATGCACAATTGCTATCGTGACCATATAGAACAATATGTAGGCAAGAAAATGGTGCTTTGAAAGAATATGTAAGTGCATAAAAGGGAAATTTAAAGAATTTGGGAGCAGTTTATTGACAACCAATAGATAAAATTAACGCAAACAATAGCCATTGAGGGAAGATAAATTTGAATTGAGTTTTTCAATACAACTACACATAGGAGAATATTTTGAAGTTATTTGAAATCCCAAAAATATTCCATGATAATCAAGAACAACCATAGTCAATGTTATAAATGAAGAGCAACATTTCTATCAAATGGAAGTGTGAAGCATTTAACAAATATAAACAACCCATATTGGAAATCACTAGTTGTAGGTTGCTTCTTTGATGATATGATCATTATCATTATGTCCATTATAGTATTCTTCTTATCATTGAATTTGTTTGTCTTGAGTATGTTCTACAAAAATCAAAGGAAAATGTGAAGTTTAGTGCGATGAACATGTGTCATTGTTAGACAATATCTAAATTAGGAAACATAAATAGTTTCTATAATTTATAACAAATAATATGTAATGCACCTACAATAGAAGAGATCAAATAAATAAGATGTAGGCATACCTTGTGCACGCAGTGGATGCAGTATCTTTACGATTATAAGTCCCATATAATTTTGTTCTAGTACCTGAGAATTTTGTTGAGTTGAAATCAATGTTATACATTTTTAAAAGTATATACAGTTGTATCATTTATGACAAAGAATTTGAAATGAAGTTGTGAAATAAGAGATGGAATAAATTGTAACTATTTCATTGCTTTGAAACCATCACCTAGCCTAAAAATATAAATGAACTATGGGGAAACCATACATAAAATAAAATTGTCATGTTGTAGGAATTCTCAAAACAACAAGTAAAACTAAATGGGGAACCACGCACATGAAGATTTTTATTGTAAACAATGCCTTATCAAAAATAACATAAAATGTTTAATTTCCTATAACCATCGACACCACATGGAAACCATAAATGAAATAATATTGGTTTCAACAGTGTCATAGACAACAACAAAATTCACAGTAACAAACCCATTCAAGAAAAAAAGCAAAATAACCCTACACCCAAACAATTCTTTTTTCAACAGTACCTTATCAAAAATGAAACAATATAACCTATATATATGCTAGTAATTGGTGCAACATAGGTGTATGTGCACATACACACACACACACACACACCTATAAGCGTTGCACAAATTTCCAACCAATATAAGAATGTAAATTCATTTTAGATAGCTTGGAGTGCATCAACACCTTCTATATATATATCCTTAAAAATCTCTCTTTGTATATACATATGTGTATATATATATATATAAACACATACACACCTGTGTTGCAACAATTAGTAGGCAAACAGAAGATGTAAATTCATTCTATACAACTTGGGTAATATGTATAAATATATATGCACACATATACACTTGTGTTGCACCAATTACCAGTCAATATAAAACGTAAATTAATTCTAGATAGCTTGGAGTGCATCAACACCTTCTAGATAGCTTTTCTCAAATGTTGGTGTAACTACCCTAGTAAAAATGTATGCAAAATGGGAAAGCATAGACAATGCACGTGAATTTTTTGAGATAATACTTCAAAGTAGATGTCATCTCATGGAATGTGATAATTGTAGGATATTCATGAAATACATTTGTTAATAATGCTTTAGAAACATTTAGGTAAATTCAATTGGCAGGTGCAAAGCTGTATTCCATAACCTTTCCCAACATCCTCTTTTCCTATGCCAAAATGAGAGCTTTGGAATAGGGCATGCACATCCATCAAAAGCATAAATGATGCAAGTAACCTGATATACATGCATGCAAAATGTGGAAGCATAGACAAGGAACATGAACCATTTGGAAAAATTCCTCAAAGAAATGTGGTCTCATGGAATGCCATCATTGTAGGATATGTTCAAAATTGATTTTTTGAAAAGGAAATAGAAACTTCTAAGAAAGTGCAACTAGCAAGTGTAAATCCAATACACACACACACACACACCTATGTTGCACCTATTTTGCAACCAACATAAGATTGTAAATTAATTCTAGATAACTTAGAGTGCATCAACACCTTCTATATATATATATATATATCCCACAAACCATCTTTATATATACATATATGTGTATATATATAGATATATATATAAACACATACATACTTGTGTTGCACCAATTACCAGGCATATATAAGATGTAAATTCATTCAAGATAGCTTGGGGTATATGTATAGATATATATGCACACATATACACCTGTGTTGCACCAATTACTAGCCAATATAAAATGCAAATTCATTCTAGATAGCTTTTCTCAGATGTTGTAGTTACAACTACCCTGGTAAAAATGTATGCATAATGGACAAGCATAGACAAGGCACATGAACTGTTTGACATAATGCCTCAAAGTAGATGTCATCTCATGGAATGTGATGATTGTAGGATATTCATGGAATAAATTTGTTGATAAGGCTTTAGAAACTTTCAAGAAAATTCAATTGGTAGGTGTAAAGCCGTATTCCACAACCTTTCCCAACATCCTCTCTACTTGTGCAAAAAAGAGAGCTTTGAAACAGGGCATGCACATCTATCAAAAGCATAAAGGATGCAAGTTCCTTGATAGACATGCATGAAAAATGTGGAAGCATAGACAAGGCACATGAACCATTTGGAAAAGTGCCTCAAGAAATGTGGTCTCATGGAATACCATCATTGCAAGATATGTTCAAAATGGATTTGTTGAAAAGGCCTTAGAAAAAATTCTCGAGCAAATGAACCGCAAGTGTAAAGCCAATATATAAATATTAACACACACACACATACCTAGGGTTGGTAACTCAATTTGCGGCCAATATAAGAATGTAAATTCATTCTAGATAGCTTGGAGTGCATCAACACCTTCTATATATATATCCCACAAACTCTCTTTATATATACATATATGTGTATATATAGATATATATAAACACATACACACCTATGTTGGACCAATTACCAGACAAATATAAGATGTAAATTCATTCTAGATAGCTTGGGGTATATGTATAGATATATATGCACACATATACACTTGTGTTGCACCAATTAACAACCAATATCAAATGAAAATTCATTCTAGATAGCTTGGAGTGCATCAACACCTTCTAGATATCTTTTCTCAGATGTAGTTGCAACTACCCTAGTAAAAATGTATTCAAAATGGGCAAGCATAGACAAGGCACGTGAATTATTTGACATAATGCCTCAAAGTAGATGTCATCTCATGGAATGTGATGATTGTAGGATATTCATGGAATACATTCATTGATAAGGCTTTAGAAACTTTCAAGAAAATTCAATTGGTAGGTGTAAATCCATATTCCACAACATTTCCCAACATCCTCTCTTCTTGTGCCAAAATGAGAGCTTTGGAACAGGGCATGCACATCCATCAAAAGCATAAAGGATGCAAGTGCCCTGATAGACATGCATGCAAAATGTGGAAGCATAGACAAGGCACATGAACCATTTGAAAAAATGCCTCAAAGAAATGTGGTCTCATGGAATGTCATCATTGCAAGATATGTTCAAAATGGATTTGTTGAAAGGCCTTAGAAACTTCTAAGCAAATGCAACTAGCAAGTGTAAAGCTTGACCCCCCAGCCTTTACTAGCATCCTCCCTGCCTGTACTCAAATTGGAGGTTTGGAAGAGGGTCTAGACATCCATCAAAGCATAATTATTAGTGGATTCTTCTCAAAAATTGTAGTTGCAAGTGCCACTTCTGAATACCACAACCTTCACAAATATTTATGTATAAAATTCGATAAAGAAAAATTTATGCACAAATTCTCTCTTGATTGATCTCATATTGTAACTAATTTTCTCTGAATGAAATTTGAATCTCCTTGGAGTTTTTTGTGGCATTCACTAAAGTGGTTCATAACTCCAAACACGTAAGGTGCAGATACATTTCAGAGAGCTTGGAGTGCATGCACATCATCCCATAAAATATGTTTGACAAGAAATTTGAGCAACTTTAAGCAATTCTTAGATATATTTGTACACATATATGTCATGCCCCAAATCCCAAACTCCTGCAGCCTATGCTACACTAGTAATAATAGCAACGATTCTCTATCTTTAAATTAAAGGCAAGCCTCTATTAAATTGTAAAAATGAATCACAACTATAATAAATCACAACCTCTTCTGAATGTTTGATCAAAGTAAAGGAAGGCTATTTAGCCTCAAAACGTATGAATTATAAATAAAATGAAGAGTCTAAAAGGAAGCGCTCCATAAAAAGAAGATAGTAAAATAAATAATAATAATAATTAATCAAGAAAGGTAGCACTCCATTGAGGAAAGACACGACTCTTTGCAAGGGATATAATTTATGAAAGGATGTGACTTTTCCCCTTGAGGGGAAGATATTAAAGAGAAGACATTTTATTGGAGGAAGGCATCAATTTGGGGATCAATTAGAAATCCGGATAAAAACAGGAGCTTGGAAAAAAGGAAAAAAGATTGGATAATTTTGTTTTCCTTACTCTTGAGGTTATTTTTGTGACAATTTTCCTATCAGCATTATTTAGTATTGAATGTACAACAACTACTACTAAAGCTATAAATGCAATGGTTTCCAGAGCTATTTTCACATAGAGTGAACAATAGAGGTCAGATCATCTTCATATGTTAAACTCAATACATTCTTCTTTGCAAAGCTTATACATTATACAATAAATATTTCTTCACAGTTTTGTGTCATTATACTAATTTTTGTACGTTAAAGACCAAATGTCAAAAAGAAAGGGATTGGCATGACACAAAGGACTAAAATTTTAAAAGATTGTGTTGAATAATTGAAATAGCTTGGTTTTCCAAATGGATACATCCTCTCACATGGTTAGTTACTTTAGGTACCAGTATAATTTTGATATTATTATACTCTTTTAAACTAAATGTCTATTACTTCAACAAAAACAATTTGAGAGATCATCTTCCCACAAACAAAGAGAGATAGCATCTCTGCATTTGCATCAATTTGCAATAATTCAACATCCCCATGGTGCAATGAGTGTTGAGTGGACTCTGCATTCTCATGAGTACATACCTCCTACTTATCAATCAAATTGTAGGCATACAAGCTGTGGGAACACAGGTAATAGTATTGTAAGTCCAATGGTATCCCAACTAGAAAAGCATCGCATAAAAAGCCGTATCCCTACTAGTTGTAAGAGTTGGGGACTAGTCACCAATCCTCACTAAATAATCTAAAACAATAATAAGTTACACACTTTAAGGATAGTGGAATTAGAAGTCAATTGTGACTGACGAAACAACGAGGAAGCAAACAGTGGAAAGACTGGGGATGCTTAAATTTTGTAGCATAGAAAAATGGCCCCTTGTCATTTTCATGGTCTTTTAGGCCTTTCTTCATGATGCTTGGTCCATTTTGCTTTGATTTATTATTGCAATGTGGCTTGAACATTCACATTAGGTCCTTAAAATTCAAATTATGACATCTTGTGAAGGTGTTGTGAAGTGTTGTAAAACATTTCTACACTTTTCTAGAATCTATTCATTACAATTCAACTAAAAATCACCTTTTCACCACTCATCAAGTCCTATTTTGAAGTGTTGTAAAATTTTGTAACAAGATTTCATGCTTTTCTAGGCTTGATTTCACTATTTACACCTTTCCTATGCTTTATTTGACCCCTTTATGCCTTTATAAGGATTAATTAAGTGTGTTTTTGAATGTAAACTCGACAAACAAATACATTAAATGCAAGATAATTCCCAACGCCCACTTTCAAGTCCAAGGTGTCCCAGCTCTTTCCATGGGTGCTTAATGAGTCCCTCTTGGTTCAAACTTCAAAATATTTCACCTCTTTCTTCTGTGTCTTATTTTAAATCACCTTATGTTGGCCTATGATGAGGTATCTTTAGGTTACTAAGGCACAAGTATGTATAAAATAAGTGTTTTTACATCCATTTTAACCCCCATTCATCAAGTTCACTTATTCACTCATTCATTCAAACATTCAAGCACATTGCATCATTAAATTGAGCATAAATCAAGTATTTTGGAGCAGCCATTGTTATATCCTTAGATTTCTTAAATAAGAGTTTGGTAAGTTGATAGCATTTGCATGTTATTTTTTTATCATTCTCTTCCATTCCATTTCTTCATTAAGGGTTTGATTACCAAAGTGGGATTTGAC
>VDFB02105739.1:0-20246 GCA_007258455.2 Sequoia sempervirens | reverse complement strand
TACCTCGGCCATTAATGCGGGAAAAGACATTTCTGACAAGTCCGGAAACCCGAGCCCCAAGTGGAATTTCAGAGAATTCCAGAATCCGCGGAGACACGGATTCCGCGGAAATGCAGAAACCGGGGAAATCAGGAAGATCGGGACTTTGACGGAACTGAAAACTGACCGGACCGAAAATCCCGGTTAGGGAAAACCCTAAGACGGAGAATCCTGCCAGAAACGGACAAGGAACGAGGGCCCGGTAAAATCCTCCAGAGATGGAAAATCTCGGATCCGGGTGAAAACCCGGACTTGGCCAAAAACCCAATTTCAATCAATTTAAACCTCAAGGAAGGGTCCAAGTGAGCAAGACCAACATATCAAGACCCTAGAATGATAAATCCAATAGAACCAAAGGTCAAGACACAAAAAGGGTCCTCTACTCCAGGGCGTGTGCAAAGACTGTACAACAAATGGCGACTCTGCTGGGGAAATGCTCCTGAGCATTTCGATGACCAACTGGAATCAAGAACTCAGAACTCTGGTTTCAACTCAAGTACCTAGCCGTCACCCTAAGTTAAAGCAAAGAAACTCCCAGCCATTCAGACATTCCTATACCAGGGTCCAAGTGTGTGTAGGTGCATATATTACCCACCTTCAGTTGCAAAGAACCAGACTTGGTATAAACAGGCTACGTAAAGATTCTAACCCTAAAAGTAACCTGGATAGAGCCTCGCTGCCAGCCAGGCGTTTATAGCCCCGACGAGGTTATCGCTGTGATACTCCTGAACATAGCTCTACTGCCTGCCAGGCGTCTATAGCCTCGGTAGAGATATTCAGATCCCCCTGATGAGTTGAATATACATTTCTTTTCTTTTGCTTCTTCTCTTTCTTTTTTTTTTTTTTTGTATGAATATTTCTTTTTACTCAACTTATTCAACCTGTGAACAGTGAAGTTCACACTCAGGGCTGAGAACCACAGTGGCACTAGAGCAGAAAAAGATTTTTCACCTGTCCAGACCTTATAAGGACCTTTTACAACTTCAGGTATATTTAAAGATTAAAGGTATAAGACCCCAATACATTCCTGTTCAGACTGACCAGAAAACCTTCGCCTTACCACAAGGACAAATGACATAGGCAACGGAATTCATACCATAACATTCTGGAAAAAAGATCAAAGTTTGTAAGGGAAATATCAGGAACATTGAACCTGCTTTGCCACCATTATCATACAGATGCACCCACAATCCCACAAGGAGATAAGACCAAAAGCAAGAGCAACGCAAACCAAAGCAAACCTATGCTAACCAAACAAAACCAGCAAAGCGAAAGGGAAACCTACCCTAACCAAAACAAGCAAAACAAGCAAAGAAAGCAACCTAACTAACTATTTACAGGGCAAAGAGCTGAGAACAGCTCAAGACTGGAAATAATGTTTAAGATACTGCCCATTAACAGGCAGTGGCATGTCCTCTCCCGTGAGAGTCCTCAAACGGAAGGCATTATCTCCTAGAATTTTAGCAATCTGGTAAGGACCAAGCCATAATCTATCAAACTTACCATGGCTACCTTTCTGATCATGCGGCTTATCCCAATACAGGACAAGGTCAGAAATTCGAAAGGCTTTGACTTTAGCTCTCCTATCAAACCATCGCTTGACTACCCCCTGGTGTTTGGCGAATCTTTCAAGGGCATTATCCCGTTTTTCCTCAAGATGCAACAATTCAGCTAATCTCACTTCCCTTCTATCACCCTCATCATAAAACTGGTTGATAAACTGCAGAGTTGGGATTTTAAGCTGGATAGGGAAAACTGGTTCCAGACCGTACACTAAATGATAAGGAGAGGTACCAATGGAGGACTTAACCCGAGTACGATCGGCCCAAAGAGCAAACCTAAGCTGGGTATGCCAATCCTTTGGGTTCCTCTCTAACAGTTTTCGGATAACAGTCAACAGGTTCTTATTAGAGGATTCAGCTAGACCATTCCCCTGGGGATAATAATTAGATGCAAACTTAACAATAATGCCATGATCAAAAGCCCAGTTTGAGAATTTCAAAGATGCAAAGGCAGGACCATTATCACACACAACAGCGAAAGGACATCCAAACCAATTGAGAATGGCAGATTCTAAGAAATCGATTACTACCTCTGATGTACACTGCCTACAAGAAAATGCTTCAGTCCACCTTGTAAAGTAATCAGTAATGGTGAGAATATACCTGTGTCCAGCAGAAGATGGTGGATTGATAGGGCCGATGAAATCCATACCCCATTGAGCAAAAGGTTTTACCTCAATAACAGACTGGAGCGGAAGTGTTGCACACCTTTCTCTTGTTGCTGCAGTCTGGAAAATGTGACAGGTCCGTACATGTTGATGAACATCTTTGAACAAAGTAGGCCAGTAGTATCCCGCCCTCAAAATCTGGTTTGCAGTAGCAATGGCGGAACCATGACCTGTGCCATATTTCTCATGAAACTCATTTATTACTCTTTCAGCGTCCTATTTTCCAAGGCACCTCAAGTAAATACCTTCGTGATTCTTCTTGTATAGGACGGCCCCTTTCAGCATGAAACCATCACTTTTCAATCTTAAGGCTCGCCTCTGTACTGCATTAAGATGACCAGGAGCTCGCTGATTCAGTAAATAATAAACTATATCATCATACCAGCCATCTGGGGAAACCGCTCCAACATCATAGTTACAGACAGACAATTCAGGGCCTATCTCTGCCATGGTCTGGGTGAGTCCCTGTCCTCTTACCAGTTTCATGGGCTGGATCTCAATGTCAAACTCCTGAAGCATGGTTACCCATTTAGCTCTGCGCTCCCCTAACTCATTCTGCATCAACAATAACTTAACTGCAGAATCAGGAACAATTGCAAACACCTTGTTTCTTAGGATATAGTGCCTGAATTTCTTTACTGCTCGGACAAGGGCATACGCCTGCTTCTCCACACATGGGTATTTTAATTCAGCATCCTTCAATGGCGTGCTCATGAAAGCGATGGGATGCTCATTCCCCTCATCAGACTTTTGTGTCAGCATTCCAGCACATGAGTGGTCTGAAGCAAAGGAATAGATATAGAACGGTTTACTATAATCTGGACTCACCAACACTGGAGCATCAGCAATGGCTCTTTTAATCTTTGCAAAGGACTCCTTCGCTTCTGTAGTCCACTCTATCTTGGCATCTTGTTTTAACATGGCATTTAGTGGCTTCACAATCTCAGCAAACCCAGTGATGAATTTCCTGACAAAATTAATCTTACCGAAGAAAGACTTCATTTCTTTCTTGCTGGCAGGCGGCTGAATTTTTAGGATGGCTTCCACTCTCTCTGGATCTATAGCAATGCCTTTCTCTGATATCACATGTCCTAACAACTTGCCTTCTGTAACCCCAAAAATACACTTCTTGGGATTCAAAGAGATGCCGAATTCTCTGCACTTCTGGAACACTTTACGCAGATCTGAGATATGATTCCCTCTATCTTTGGAGAAAACAGTCAGATCATCCATGTAAATGATAATGCACTTTCCTATGATGTCCTTGAAAGCGATGTCCATGGCTCGTTGAAACGTGGCTCCTGCATTGATAAGCCCGAATGGCATCCTCCTGTAGGCAAAAGTTCCCCACTTGGTTGTAAAGGCAGTCTTGTGTCTGTCCTCATACTGGACCATCACCTGATTATATCCTGAATAGCCGTCCAGAAAGGACATCATCTGAGATCCATTGACCACTTGTAACACTTCATCCAAAGAGGGAACTGGATAATTATCTTTTTCAGAGGACCTGTTCAGATTTCTGAAGTCCACACAGAGCCTAATTTCACCGTTCTTCTTTCTTACTGGAACCAGATTAGCCACCCATGTTGAATGCCTGACAGGAAATATGATCCTAGCAGACAGCAGTTTCTGAACTTCCTTCTATATGAGTGGCTCCAACAGTGCATTAATAGGTCTCTGCCTCTGTCTAAAAGGCTTAGCACCTGGCTTGAGAGGTATAGTGTGAGTTATGATGGATGTGTCATAAGTCTTCAAGTCTTCATAACCCCAGGTCACTATGTCTGGAAAGTCGTATAGGGCTCTGATTATTCCTTGTCTTTCTTCAGGAGTACAAACCTTACCAATGAAAACATTTTTCACAGCATCTTTAGTGCCCACATTATGAGTGTCACACTGTCCACTAACAGACTCCTTCTTAGACTCCTGTTCCTGGTCTCTGATTTTGTCCATATCGAAAATCCTCTCTAATTGTACCATTCCCCTCGGAATAGTATTGGATTTCAAATTTAGCACGCCTTCCAGATCCAATTCTGCTTCTTGAGGTTCTGTTTCATCAATGATCTGTGAAGCAAAAACATCCGTGTTTGTGATAAAATCAAGGATATGTTTATCATCCTCAAACACCTGAAAGTTAGTCACATTGTCAGGGACTGACGGGACAGGAGTTAATTCAACAGTAAACTTCTTCAATCCTGATAGGGATAGTGGTTGCAAGGTACTGGCCGCTTGAGCTAGAGAATCAGCAGTTTGATTCTTCTTCCTTGGGATCAATTGGATATTAAAAGCGTCGAACCCCTCGATGAGGTCCCAAACTCTATGCCTATAGTTAGTCATTCTTCTGTCATGACACGCATATTGCTTTCTTACTTGCTTGACTACTAATTCCGAGTCACCAAAAACTTGTAGGACCTTGGCCTTTTTCTTGAGTGCCATAAGGAGTCCGTGAATTAAAGCTTCATATTCAGCCACATTATTTGTACAATGAAATTGGAGTCTATGGGCTGCGAAGAAACTCTTACCCTTGGGACTTATCAATTCAAATCCAGCTCCAACCCCTTGCTTGGACTTAGATCCATCAAACTTGAGAGTCCAGTATTCCATAGTGGTGGTCTTCTTCATTTTGTCTTTCGTCTTATCAGTGATAGAGGCTTCCTCAGCCACAACAGGTTTCTGACTTTCACACTTTGCTTGCAGATTCTGCTCATCTGTGCTAGCCACCTGAGATGGATTCATGCTTTTGTACACTTCTTTCACTGCTGTCTGACACAAGCAACACTCCAATTCTGAGTGAGAAGCATTGTGGACTCTGCACCAATTCGGCAAGAGTAACTCCTTAAAACTTGTCTTCTTTCCTAAGTGAGTTTGATTCTCTGCGCATTGCTTGATGAAATCCTGGAAATTGTCCAGTAAGCTAATCTGTCTATCCTCAGGTTCTTCTTCTTCCTCACCTGATTCTATCAGGACCTCAACAGGACCGGACCCTGTTTCAGCATTAACTGGTATCGTATGCAACATCAGCACCTCTTCTACATCTGATCCTTCATATGGGGCGGATAGCAAGTAGTTTCCCATTCCAGCTTCTGATATGAGAACCTCGGTCGAAGTCTTTTGGTACTCTGTTATCATGTACTTCATTCTAGGTTCCCTCTCAATCCTTATCTGATTAGGCACTCCCTTCCAGGGAAGCCACATGTGAGAGTGGTCAGTGGACACATACCCATTCAGGGCTTTGGTGAACTCTCGTCCTAGAATTAAACCGTATGCATCAGGAATATCAGCCACTTGAATGTTAATAACCTGCTGGATTCTTGGATCAGAGGCTATCTGCATCTGGATCATGTTAAGTTCCCCTACAACACTCACTTCGGTTCTGTCCAACTGAGTGACCTTCTTCTGGGAATCAGCAGGTGTAATTCCTAGAGCCCTACAAACTCCAAGGGGCATCACATTGGTGGACGCACCAGAATCTAACAAACAATTGTGAAGGTTCTTACCAAAGATTCAGACTGATATCAGAAATGGTGGAGTCTCCATCTTCCCTTGAAACAAGGTAGGCTGGGTATCTACCTGAGCCACTTGAGTTCTATCCTTTTCTTTTCCTCTATCTCCAGGGGGTAGATTAGTCCTATTCTGTGTCTGACTTTGGGTGTTCACAGGCTGAAAACCGGAGGTCTGGCTGATATGCTCACCAGAAGATTTGTCCAATGTCTTTGGATTTGCATCGTAAGTACCCAAGACAGCTTTTCTAATTGTAGGAAACCTCAACAATTCAAAAGCAGAAAGGTTTACCTTTAATTTCTTGAATTCCTCCGCGACATACGAAGCCATCTGTTCTTCACTCATGTCCGTGGAGACCTCCTTAGGTGGCTCCTCTGCCTTATCCCTGCTCGCTTGAACAGTCCTTTCCTTCTGTGGTTCTGCTTGAGGTTGTCTATCTTTCGAAAGGTACTGCTTGGAAACCTGCGGATAAGATGGATTATTGCTCGCATTAGGATCTGGAGGGGTACTAAAGTTATTGGGAGGAATGGAAGTGGTGAAGGGCCCCCCAGGCTGTGGGCGTCTGTGAGGCATATCCCTCAATCCCTGTCTCTGAAACATCTGAACTTCTTCAACATAAGCTTCGTCCTGATCCAAGGGACCATTGTCATTTATATTTCCTTCGTCGAACAACCGGGCCACCTCATCCCCATTACAAATCTGATCTGTTTCATCACGGGAATCAGGTTCTTCTGGCATATTTTCCTTGCTGGCTGGAAAAGGAGCATGATTCAATACCAGCACAGGAGAATCATAGGAGTTAGAGGGGACAATCTCCTGTCCATTAGCGTTATTTTCCACCTCATACTGAAAAATGGAGGCTGCAGTTTGGAATTCTGGACATTCCAACTCTGAATGCTGGCTTGTCTTATGGAGTCTGCACCATCCTGACAGGGCTGCTTCTGCGAGATACACACCAGTGGGAGGTTTATCCTGGCTGACTGGCTGGTTCGCAGATTGATTAACAATCTGATTGGCTGGCTGATCCAATGGAGTAGGAACTCCTCCATTATTAGGCCCTGTATTCCAAGTTCTGTTCTGTCCCTGTGTTGGCCTTTTGTCAAATCCTGACCCACTTCCTTGGCCTCTATCAAAGTTTTGCCTCCTATCGTTGTTGAAACCTCTTTCCTGATTATACCCCCTGTCATTGTAGAATCCTCTGTCGTTGCGTTGTCCCCTGTCAAAATTCTGCCCCTGTGAGAACTCTCTGTTCTGATTAGATTGCATTCCCTTCTGAGCAGCTTGTAATTGGCTATTCTGGTTTCTCAAATAAGTCACCTCTAGATTTAGCTTCTTTATTTGTTCAGCCATTTCATCAATCCTTTCCTTATTAGGATCTTGGTAAGGGATCTGGTTCGGGTTACTCTGAGGGGGAATAGGCATTGTGGCGGATCCCAAAGACTGGTGCAGCACCTCAGAATTCTGCAGGTAAGCAGGGAAGCTATTCTGCTGTGACTGATACATGGGTTGGTTCACTTGTTGTTGAGGGAAGTTTGTCATAGGAGAGATTTGGTTCATGGGATGACCAGGGTGTGGTACTATGGGTAATTGGGGAACTGGGTTCATAATTGGGGTATGATTGGTGAGAGCTTGATTTACTGCCTGAATCTGGTTGGGATGTGCAACTGGTCCCAGAGAAGGCAATGGCCCCGTCAAGTGCTGTCTCAAGTCTGTGCTAAGCTTGACAGCCTCCGTATAAGCATCTGTCAAGGTGGCTGGAGGGTTAGGTCTCCATTTCAGAAAGGTTGCCGTTAGACTATCCAGAGCTTCATAATATACTCCCAAGGCAGTACCATCATCTAGGACATATGGGTCTTGCAATCTGGTGAACGCACGATGGAATCTATTATTGAAACTGGCTATGGGTTCGTTGACTTCTCTCTTGACTTTGATAAATTGCAGGTATAGCTCATTAGCACTGATGGGTATTCGGAACTTTTGCAGAAAGGTCTTTTCAAGGTCACTCCAATTCTGAATTGAGCCAGCAGGGAGATGGTTGTACCAATAAAAGGCTTCTTCACCCAGGGAATAAGGAAATAACCTACAAGCAACATCTTCATGGACAATTCCTCTGTCTTTAAGGCAAGTTTGGAAAATCCTTATGTGTTCTTCTGCAGTTCTATTCGGGTCATTTACATGGAATTTCGAGCAGAAATGCTCAGGATTTTTAGGCATTACATTATAAGCCCCGAAGGACAAAGGTGATGGATTATTGGCAAGGAAAGCCATTGGTAAGAGCGGGGGTGGAGGTTGTGGTTGGTTAATGGCAGGTTGAGGCTGTCGAAGGGGAACCTCTTCAGGAACGGGTATTGCTTCAACCTCAGGGTGAGAAGATATGGACGATGTTGGTGAAGGGATAGGTAATGATGATACTCCCCTATATGAGGATGTGGATGATGTTGGTGATGGAGCGGGCGATGATGATTCTCCTCTCCCTCTAGTCCTTCTTGACCTATTGGGAAATTGAAGTTCCTCTAAATCTTCCTCTCTGGTGGTGGATCTGGTATTTCTCCTAAATCTCTCTGGAGAGATGGCATTCAAGAAACGATCCAGTGTGCTCATTCAGGCCCTCCTTCTAGCGCCAATCTGTTGATGGTGTTTTCTGCACAGCAACAACTCAGACAGAATACAAAATCCTATCTCTCTTGAAAGGTAATCTCCAATAATGAATTACTGAAAATCACCCCAAGGTCTCTCGGGTGTTAGGTCATAACAATGCATAAAACAACTCAGATGAAATGTGAAATTGCTGGTAATCACAATCGGACCTTACTACAAGCAAACTGAACCCTTTCAATTTATCAAATCTGACAATATGTTGATCCTAGATCCTAAATCTAACCGAATAATAAAGAAATTGCAAAAGATAGGGATGCAGGGAAGGTAATAAAATCTAAATTACTGGACGGACAATCAATGTAAATGACATATATCTGGAATGGACCTATCTCAAATAACCAATTCCTGTTCGACCCACAAAGCAATCTTACAGAAACAGTGCAATCTTCTGAGGAATACAGATTTTCAAATCATAGACTTGCATCTACAACCGAACTTAAGCACATTTGAATATATGGTCCAGGTTGACTTCACCAGCCTACTACAATCAGATAGTTACTGGGAGTATAGACCAAAGATAGCTACCGACATTCCAAATATGAAATCACATACACCATTTATCCAACTAAACTAATTTATTTCTGAATATTAAACCCTAGATCTTCAAGCAATGTAAAAGATAGAACAAAAGAACCATGCAAGATGAGATAACACAAAGGATTTCACCAGGAAAACCACAATGCCTTCAATTGTATTAATCATCAAATGCTGCAACAATTCAACTGTTCTGAATATGATATCTGCTTCAAGAAATTCTAAAACTCTAACTATTGCTCTTGCTAATCTCTACTATCAAAATCTTCTGAACTGAACCCTTACAATAAGGCAAGAATGCCTATTTATCAAATTTTTCCCCCAAAACATGTCGGCCCAGCCAAACATTTTACAAAATAATAAAAACCGCCAAAACAGGTCGGCCAAGGAAACAAACTAAGGCACACATTTAATGCCATCATCCAAGTCGGCCAAGGCACAGTCCCCAAGGAAGTCCGGTCCAATGCATGCCCTATGATAATAGGGAAGCACAAATCTCGAGATAAACATTAACCGCTGCTTCCTTTGTCTTTTCTCCGCGCTGGTGACCCTTGGACCTTCAAGAAAACTCCCTCCAGCTCAGCAATGGGTGGCAATGGCAAAACTTTGAGCCGGCATTTAATCGAATCAATCCCTTCATTGGACCGCTCAATGGTTTTCTTCCAATCCTTTCTGCTGGTCAGGTATCTATCTATCACTGCCAGATATGTGGCTGCATCGTCAAGCATATGGCCAGTGACAACATCATCAGAATCCGGGGCATAAACCTCATGCCACCATTCCTTCAATTGATCTAAACTTAGGTACTTAGGAGCCATCTTATTCCTCCCTGTCATTACTTCAAAAAATGCAATGCAACCATCATAAATTGCAGTGAGGTCAGCATCAATGGACTTTCTTCATTTCTGTATCTTCTTCAGGGCTCCCTGCCTGATCTGCAATGCTTCGAACCATTCCCACGGTTCATCCAATCTGGTGGAGGGGAGAATTCCATCCCTGCCCAATTGTTCCTTGCCATGCCCTAGAATAATCTTTGTCTTCTGCAGCAGGGAATCGACATCATTCCTATCCTGAGAAAGGATGCTCTCCATCAGTTCTTTTCCTCGGACTACATCCTTGCCAACAGACAGGATCTCCTTAATAGCTTCATCCCCTTGTGTCCGAACACTCATCAACCAGTCTGTGGCAGCTTGTGTGGAAGCCTTCATCTTCTCTATGCCAGAGATCGTCTCCTTCGGCAGAAATCCGGGAGTAGAAGAGGAGGACGGATGGAGGGACTGTAGAGGTTTCATGACCTCTTCTAAGCTTTTCCTTAACCTTTCATTTTCCCTTTTCAATTCTCGCTTTGTCTGAGTCTCCCTCTTCAATCTGTCTACAATTACAGCACTTGACCCCTCGAATTCCTCGATGTCTTGCTCTAGGGAGGCTGGCCCAAGGTTAATGGTTTGGACACTGTAATCCTGGCCTGCTACCTCATCTCTTGTTTTATCTGCAACAGGGGTAGCGATGTGGACCACACGGTTGTGCACTTCATCCCTTTCTACCCGGGAAATTATCCTGGCAGCCTTCTTCTTTTTCCCCTTTCCAATCTGAGATAACATTGCATCCCAGTCGAGAGGAGTGTCCTCCACTATCACCTGTTTCTTCCTTGCTATTTCTTTTTCCAACCAGTCCGGGGCTACAGGGTCTGTCCGGATTCCTTCCGTGTCAGTTTTTTCCGGGTCCTCTGTGGCTTTCTCCTCTTCTGCTACTGTCACCTCGACTTCTTCTCCTTCTGTTCCTTGTCATCTTCTTTCTCCGGAGGTTGTTCACCTTGGTCAGTCTCCTCAAATCCCAACTCAGGAAGCACCGGCGATGGAGTTCTAGCGGGGATGCTTTTCTCCGGTTCTGGCGATCCGCGGCCCTTCTCACTCTCCGGAGAGTCCTCGTACTGCACCAAGGGAGAAGTGTGCCTTTCTTCTGTCTCTACCTCGAGCTCGGCGGCCTCACTGAATAATGCTCCTTCTTTAAACGGCTCTGCCTCTCCGCTGATTTCCTGCTCATCCGGATTCTCCGGTTCTGTTACACTCTGTGGAGGAGAGACAGGCTTGTCCTGTTCAGTGGCCGGCAATATTGGAGAAGAATCCTTTGGCTGTGCAGCATCCTTTGGGGAAGGAGTTCTGGATCTTCTAGTGTATACTTTGGTCTTCTCCCCTCCGGAGCTTTCCACATCCACAATTGGGGGTTCATCCTCTGAAGTCGTTTGGCCTTTCTTCTTCGCCACCCTTGCAGTTCTGGCTTTCTTGGGCGGTGGAGGAACATCTTCTTCTTCAGCTTTCTCAGCCTCCTCCTCGTCCGAGGACTTGCTGATAGTCAGGGTCTTCCACCTGCGTTTGCCGATAGGTTTCCTTTTTGCTGCAGGTTGAGTCCCCTTAGGACTTCTAACTTTGATTTTGAAGGGAGAGGCCTTGGCTGTCTTCCCTTTGGGGTCCTCTTCCCCGGATTCCTCAGAAGTGGACATGGGGTTGAGATTCCCCATCAAGTCGAAAGTGAAGGGTACATTGGCATTTTCCAACACCCAGACCTCATGTTTGATCCAAGCAAAGGTATATTTTAGCACTGGAGCCATTAAGTCCTCCAACTCTGTCACCTCAGGCTCATTCCAATCAATATCCGCCACTGACCTATCCTTAATGGGCTCATATACGTGGTCCTGGACTAGTTTTCCATCATCTTCCAGCTGATCCGGAATCAGCTTCACATTGTATTGCCTAATTGCCTCTACTGGCAGCCGGGAATACCTTTTCCTTCGTGCATCAAGGTCATCCTTGATGTTGACCCAGTAGTCCTCCAAGTCTTCTTTGTGCCTGTATTCCCGGGTAGCCCTTTTCTGTGCTCCTCCGGTGATGTCAAAATTCATTCTCTTTGAATGGAAAGAGAATCCATAGGCGGCCAATTCCTCACCTGCAGTGTGAGCTGATTGAATGGAAGGGCACATCACATCCACGCCAATCCCAAGAGGGAAGTCACCTCCAAAACCAGTTTTATGTTTCTCCCTCTTCACCACCGTATCGAACTCACAAATTTGTCTTACGACCTCCAGTAGCACTATGTGATCAGTGGGATACCGGGGCAGTCTGTAGGGAGCAACGGGGCATCCATCAATCCGGAGATAAGTGAAAGTGGGGAACTGGATGAACCAGGCCCCGTAATTCTTAATCAACCCCTTAGCCCCATCGGACAATCTAATGTGCTCCGCATTCTGAAGGGTCCGGGTAATGTGCATAGTGAAGGCATCATTGGCCCTCCTATAATCTCCGTGTCCGAGGTGCAATTCCGGATAGACCTCATAGATAATGTCCTGTCCAATAGTTCCTGCCGGAGTCAGTCCCTTGTAGGGATAGGAGATGGCCAGTATATATATAACAAAGGAGGACATGGTAAACTTCTTTCCTTCCAAAACATTCCTCAGTTGCCTATCTATTTCTGCACTGATAAGTCCTGCCCAGTGGTAATTCGTTCCTTGGCCTATCTTGGTGATCACATGGACCATCCAATTTTCCAATACCCCGGCAGTTTTGAGTCCGGCCACCCTGCTCAACAATGTGATGGCATCATAAATATCTGGCCTGAACTTCACCCTGTGCAACTGTTTGGGCAATTTGGAGTGGTGAGATTTGGGCTTCTCAAGCCATGAGTTGATAAGCTGTTGAGCCTTAACTGGCTCGTTCTCATAATATGTGCGAGCAGTGTCAATGTTTAGGGCGCAGACCGAAGGGAGATCCGGCATGCTGAAAGCTCGGGCAATGGAGGCTGGACTGAAGTTTGCCAACACCCGTCCCTCAGTGCTAACTACCATCTGTGTGTCAAAGGCGTACTGCCTAGCACACTCCAAAATCAGCTCGTAACACTGGACTGCTGGAGGGAACCCTGCCACGTGTACCAACCCTGAGTTCATCATCCCTTGCCTCAATGCCGATTGGTCCTTCTCAGCTGTTCTCTGTTTGAATTCTTCGTAACGCCAGGCACCAACGTTTGTATCGGACACATCTGCCCACACGGAGGATATCTTACTCTCTGGGACCTGACTCCTCATGTCTAATCTCAATTTTTCTGTCTCGGAAACTGCAGATGCCCCCGCACCACCTTTGGACTTCCCAGCAGCAGCTTTGCTTGATTCAGCCTGCACATCCAAGAATCATTATTAGAATTCAATTATTAAGCTCATATCCATCCAAAAGGTTAGCATACATCATACAAATCCATTAAAACCAAATGCCAATTGCCAATCTTCCGAGATCCGGAGAAATCAAATAATCCGGGAAAATCGTATAATCCGGGAAAATACATTCGGGGTGGAATTCCGGAGAAATCCGACCCAGACGGACTCCTGCTACCAAAGCACTATTAGCCATGTAAATCATTAATATGTTCGGAAATCAAAGGAAAATCATCAATTTTACTCTTTGGCAATCAAGAAATAGGCATTAACAATCATTCCATCAATCCTCTCATCGAAATATACAAAAGAATGCAATCAGACAGGAAATCCGAAAAAATCCGGGCGGAACGGATTTTCGCGGACAGCGTCAAATGCACCGGAAATTAACCCTGTCTGCGGAATAAAAGGAAACCGGGAAAATCCGGGAGACCGGAAATTCCGCGACGACCCCGAAAACCCAAAAAACGGCAAAACGTGTAGCAAAACCTGAACAATCACAAGATTTCCAATACCTAAGCTCGAATGAACCCAAAACCGACGACAATCACCAGACTCGAATATGCAAAGGGTTCCAACTCTCAGAAGCATTCAAAGGAAGGTTCCCATACTAAAACGACGATGCCCCAAATCGAACAACCACATATCCGCCATTAAAACCAGAGCAAGCTTTTAGGGTTAAAATATCAATTTGGGATTTACCTAAAAGCCCTCTAATCCTCACAGAATGGGGAAGCCAACACGAAACGAGGCGAAAGTCATTCAAACACAAGATCAAATCATCGTGTTAACCTAAACACCAAGGAAACCCTAAATTCGCATGGTAACACATTCCGCACCCAAAACAAACATGCAACACGACCCAGAATTCCGTCGAAAATGTAAATATGCAATTAAATGAACAAACAGAACTTATAGGGCACGAGAGATGGGCCTCAATAAAAAAAATGGATCAACCCGACTAGATAAATACGAAACCCAAAACCAAAACACGGGCCGACCCCAAAATTCAACAATGCCCAGTACAAGGAAACCTCAGATCACCATGCAAGCAAACGGAAGGGCGACGAATACATACCATGGACCAAGACGGGCAGAAATCGAGCTCAGAAAATTAATCCACGTGACAACACGTCCAAGCCACGAGATACTGGCAGCAACACTCAAGCAATTCACGCGCAAGCAAACCAAGATCAATCCTCAAAGCTCAAACGCAAGTTCTGAATCGCCAGAGCAGAAAACAAGGAAGCAATCGAAGTTGGAATGAATCAGAAAATGCCCTAAATTCGCCCTTATACCCGCCTGAACCAAGGTACCTTAGCCATTAATGCGCGAAAAGACGTTTCTGACAAGTCCGGAAACCCGAGCCCCAAGTGGAATTTCGGAGAATCCCAGAATGCGCGGAGACACGGATTCCGCGGAAATGCAGAAACCGGGGAAATCAGGAAGATCGGGACTTTGACGGAATCCGGGAAAATCCGACTGGACCGGAAAATCCCGAAGTTAGGCAAAAACCCGGAATCGGAGAATCCGGCAAGAGACGGACAAGGAACCAGGGCCGGAAAAATCCGCCAGAGGCGGAAAATCCCGGATCTAGGTGAAAACCCGGACTTGGCCAAAACCTCAATTTCAATCAATTGCAACCCCAAGGCAAGGGCAAAGCCAGCAAAACCAACATGTCAAGACCCCAAAATGATAAATCCAATAAAATCAAAGGTCAAAGACACAAAAAAAGGGGGTCCCCACTCCAAGTGGGGCGTGTGTGCAAAAACTGCACAACACTAATGACATAACTCTTATCTAGGCAAATTCGAAGTTAATCGCATTACGCTATAATGCTTAGTGTGGATACTACACATATTTCTCAGAGGAAATATGAATCTTTGGTTAAAGAGTATAATAAGGCCTTGAATGAGCTAAATAAAATGAGAGCCACTGTTCAGGCTACTCAGAAGAAAATAACTCAACCATCTTCTTCTTCTTCATTTGATATGTCTACACAGGATAGGGAGACACTTGCCTTGTGAATTGATGATTTGAAAGGTAAGTTGACTGCTGAGAAGGAAAATGGCAAGTAGGCCAAACTTGAAACAGTCAAGGTGGGAAATGAAATTTTTGAGGATGTGTTGAAGTATAGGGTGACCAAGTTGGTCCACAAGGCTAATGATGTTTGTGCCACTTGTAAGAATATTCATGAGGAAAATACAAAGTATCTTCAAGTATAAGAGGCCTTCAAGAATGAATGGAATAATTGGATTACTAGGGTAAATTCTTTGAAAGAAATGATGTGAAAGGTGAATGAGGACCCCAAGGTAGCCACCAATATTCCTAAAATTTTGCAAACTATTGACTCAATAAATGAGATAAATACTTTCCATTTAAAGTTAGGTAGACAACTCTAGAGTAAGTTGAAGATATTCAGGGAGATGGAGGAACATGGTATGCCTTAGATATTGATTCCAAAAGGTTAATTGCATCCATTTGACACATGGAAGAAATATTTGGGAGGAATGATTGGAGCAGCTATGATGACTTTTGTTGTCACCGATTAAATCTTGCTCAATTCAAATATTGACACAATGGTGGAAATTGAATCAAGGATGGACATATTTCTTAAGGAAGCTAGGATTTTAATTGATGCTAGATATTCTTAGTACATTACTAAGGTGCAAGATTTATTGAATGTAAAATGGCCCACTAAGGAGGAATATAACACTTGGTTCGAGAAATACAAAAAATGAATCTATGTGGGGATTAGTGAATGAGGAGAATAATGGATAGGAGAAGAATAATACATAGCCCAAATACAGTATAGATTTGGCTTTTGGTATAACATGGTAGAATATTATTCTCTCCTCAAATTCAAATGAATAGTGTGTGATGCTAATGTGGGTTAATGAATTTTGACCTTTTGTCTATTTTCCTTTTATTGCTTCACAAGTATTGTTGTTTTGATTCTCCCACAGTTGGCAATTTGGAATGCATGGGGAATATCTTGAAACTGTTGTAACAAACCAATGATGTTTTTGGAGGTGGCATCTTTTTTCTACAAAGAGTTGAGGTCGATTTTGCCTCAAGCTAATTTTCTCCACCTGAAGACTCAAGTATAACTGAAAATGTAATATTGTTACAAGTAGTCCAATGAAATCATGACATGTGTGCTATCTGGCTTGAAGCTTGTTTGCTCCTTCATCTCTATAAGAAGGAACTCAGGGCTAGAAGCATGGGAGTTGAAATTTTTTTGAGTTAATACTGCGAATTTGTCAAGACAATACAAAGAAAGTTTTAGCATTTTTGTCCTAAGTTTCTTTTTGAGTTCATACTTATGCATGTAAATATGATAATGATATAGCATTTATAATATAGAGTAATATCCGTTTCATGTCTATTGCCTCTCCTTGTATGTGTATTATAATTTATGAGTCAAAGTAATCCAAGATTTCTTTCATTTGTCTTTGTCATACCTTGATAGATGTTTAGTTTCATGCTTGCTTATTGATTCAAGGAATTGATGTAAGTGCTTGGGTGAGATTAATAACTTATAAGAATTGGGTACTACGATATTTTTAAGTAGTAATAATCGTGAATGTCACAAAGAAATGTTGTAATGCAATATTTCTTGAGGTTTTAGGTGCTATTGTTTAAATTGTTATCAGGTCACACAAAGTGATATTGAATTTGTGCTTGGGATAAAGACATTGGTTCATGTAGAATATTTGGGGTTCATTTTCAGTGTTGATTCATTATCTACTCAATCTTTAAATCATAAAATATCAAAGGGACAGTATTGTTGTTTTGTGTTAAATTTCCATTCTCTCATGCTCAATATGCATGACATTGATAAATAAGTTGCCAACTTATTTGATGCATATTATTGAATGGTTTTATGAGAGATATCTATTATTGACAATGTATTTGATTTTAATTGTGCAAAGTGTTTAAGTATACATTATCATGGGATCACCCTCCCAGGTTTCACAGAGCCCAAAGAGTAGGAATAGAAGTCTTGCAACCTCTATTCATTTGTTGGCCAATCCCTTTAGAAGTACTAATAATTGGAAATGGAAAAATCCATAGGTATTTCTAGAGATTTGTTTGGTTCTTAAAAAATAACCAATAGAGTAGTTGGTTTATCATTAATTCCTATCATTTTCTTCAAGGCTTCATCATCTTCAAAGTAATCCCATGATGGTTCAGAATTCATATCAAGCAATTCAAGATGTTTCAAGGTGAGATTGATTTTAGGTTTACACATAATGGTGCTGATGTTTAATGAAGGTCTTTTACTTTCTTGTGTTATCTTAGAAGGACAATATCCCAAACCATTTTTTGTTTCTTGTTTGTAAGGTTCCATAGGAACACAGATGCCTTGTTCTTTTTTTCCACGTCCTTTTCCTATATAAACCAATCACTTCATGTAGTGTAGGAAAATGCATACCCTTGCATTTTCACACTTGTTTGGGCCTACCTTGCTTTGTTTATCCCTATCTATGTCTTAATTGGTCCTATTTTTCATCCACAAGCCTAATGAATTACATCTTTTTATGGCCAATCCCAACAAACATCAATCAATAAATGATCATTTAATGATTTTTTCTTAGTGTCCATGATTTTTGGGTCGGGACTAAGATTCCACCTAGGGCGTCTTTGTCCCCCAAAGGTCTTGGGACCTTTATTTTGAAAGTACCTAAAAATGTCCCTTTTTGGAGCCTCTGCCCCAAGTTTCAAGCCTTGGGACTAAGATGCCACCTAGGGTGTCTTAGTCCTCCTTGACTTATTTTTTGGATTTAATTTCAAATCTTGGTAGGATTTGGCCTCCTTTAATTAATGATTTCATATGTTGGCTTGTTGTTGTGTAATTTCAAGATATTAAGCATGGATAAGTATAAATACAAGGTTCCTTCACTCATTTCACATCAAGAATTTTGTGAGATTATTCATAGTAGCAAGTTGAAGTTCACAAGAACATTCAAGAATAATTTATCAAGCATTTGGAGCCATTATCAAGATTCAAGCATCATGTCAAGGATTTAGTGCATCCATTCATGTTGCTGATCCAAGATTATGGATGTAGCATTGAAGATCTATTTGCAACCATTGTTCATATCATATCCAAGGATCCAAGACTACATTCTTCATGGCCACTACATGGTATATTGCATATTTGGTTTCACAAGATATCATCCAAGGTGATATTTACATATTTCACATTTCATGCTACATTTCATTCATTTCATCCTTTGGTTTAATTACGTACAAGGGGTTTCACCAAGGTGAATCCCCATTTACTAACAATCAACAAGTTTTTTGCCTCTTGCATATTTGTGCTTACAGATTTAGGTTAAAGACTTGAAGATCATTTGAAGTGTTTAATTGCAAAGTTGTCATCTTCACAAAAAATCACCTATAAGCCAAATCCAAAAGTTTTAGAACCTAAGATCAGAGAAGAAGGAAGTGCAGGCATCAATCCTCAAGACCCTATTCAGAAATTCCCAAAATTCCAGATGGGACTAACTCACCACCTAGGGTGTCTTAATCCTCCCAAAGATATTTTTTAGATATTCTTCTAGATTCAGTTCCGACATCCGAAGATTCTACATCTATCCCCAAAAACAACAGAGGGACTAAGACTATAGTAAGGGCATCTTTTTCCTCCATAACATATTTTGACAACTTCTTTACATTTCCATAATCCTCATTCTATTTCTAGACTTCCTAGGTACACATATCCTAACTCCTTGTTGCATAATTTCATCATTTGCATCCTTCATTTAGCTTACATTATTAGGTTTTGTGAGTTGAATGTTTATTTGTCTTTTCCAAGCATTTTCTTGGTGGTGAACCCCTAAAAGCTTAAAGAACCCCCTCCTAGGTCATCCTTGTTGAGAATTGACTCACTTGGTGAGGTTGATAGTCAATCCAATTAGGACTCCTAGGACATATTTGAATGATAATTGGAGAAAAGTGGTGTTTTCTGACCTAGCTAATAAAGCAACCATTTTCCTATTATTCATTTTGGTGATCTTGAGCATTCATTTTTCTGATTTGGAGTTGATTAAAGTCTTAGATCTAGGTTGCATTCATTCTGCATTGCATCTTACATTAGTGAAAGTGCATCTAGGGTTTCTAATATTTGTATTAGTGAAAGTGCATATAGGTTGCATTTTTGCTTTCTTGCATCATTTCATTTTATTAAAAAATTGAAAAGTGCATTGTCAATCATCTTAATTGCATTTAGGAATATTGTTACATTTAAAATTGAAAAAATTGTATTCACTTTTGCATCCAATTGTTTGTCACTAGTTACTTTTTCTTGCATGCATTTGCACAAATTTCTCTTTCTCAACATCAGGTCCCTAGGTAAGCAATTTGGGAACACTATAAACAACTCAAAATTTTCTATTTTTCTACAAAAAAACCTCTACTAGGATAAAAAATCCCTTGGCATCTTAGTCCCTCTCAGGGTTTTTGGCTCATAACCCTGTTTGAGTTGATTTCCTTCTATTCTAGTTTCTAGAACCTTCAAATTCCTTCAATAGGACCAAGACACACTTACTGGTGTCTTAGTCCCTGTTGAGTTTGAAGCTGCAGTTTCCAGGGTTTAAATTTGCTTTTCTACACTTCTATTTGCTATCACTACTTATCAATTTGTGTGGGTTGATTTTCTATTACATGTATTTCACTAAATCTAGTTTAAATTGGTTCATTTCATGCATTTTTTAATTCCAAACTTGTATTTGCAACATTCCATTTTCGTAACATTGCATAGTGTAATCAGTAAATTACTTTGTTTCAAATCTGAAAATTGTATTTAAATATTTCACTTTACGTCATTGCATTGCACTTTTTTTACTTTTCCATGATAACATGTTTTCTTTCAAGAGATGTGGCTTTGATATGGTTAAAAATGGATTGCATAAGTACAACATCCCCTCTTATGAGTTAAATTTAGAGTACAACAATGAGGTCATTAAGAAACATGTTAGTAATCCTTCTACTATATTTCATAGTTATGAGAACATCTTAGAGAAAAGGAACAAACAATTGACATAACTTTTTATTATTACATTTCCTATTGGTGAGGACAAT